>KQ435758.1:86382-104223 GCA_001276565.1 Melipona quadrifasciata | reverse complement strand
GGCAGACGACGCCTTTGTTAGAAATAGAGAGAGAGAGAGAGAGAGAGATTAGAGCCAGCCTTGAGCAGATTCCAGATTCCTCTCCGATCTAAACTTGAAACGTCTCGCCAAGCAGGCGACATCTGTGCATCGATATCTCTGACCGTTCTCTCGAGACTGCAGCAAGTAAAGAGACAGTAGTAAAATGAACTTTACGCGATTTAAGTGCGATCTCTCGCTACTTCAAATGCGAGCCAACTCGAATCTCTCGAACCTCCTCAAGGAATTTCAACGTTTGTTATTTACTGTTTTTTCTTCTCAAATTGAGGAAATTATTTAGTTTTTTTAGTTTATCATTTCTCGTAGAGGTTCGTGATTAATTATCGTTAGAGTTGAGCTATTAAATTTGACTGATATTTCATCGAGTTGTAGCATTCAATTGCAACAGTGAGTGGCTCAATTTGGTTTGATTGAAATATAGTAATTTAGTTTAAAGAATGAATACGCGTAACGATCTTCTTTAACAGACAATAACTTTCACCAAAGTAATTGCAATTCTCTTTCAATTTCATTTACGTGGAGAAATCGACACGAGCGGGAATAAAATGATTTTCAGGTGGTATAACCCTATATTTCGGCGGACACGTTATCGACAATTTCGTAATATCCTACTGGAATTGGTCGAGGAAAAGCTTTCTAGACGGGTAACTAGTGGAAAGAGCATTAGATAGACTCTATCCAAGTAGTAAATCACAGTTGGATCGATCGGGAGACTCTTCTAAATGTATTACCGGACGAGAGAACTTTGTTCAAGAAACATAACTCAATGCCGTGCCAAGCAACGAGTCTGAGCTATGTCTTTCGCCGTTTTGTGCCTAGTTCAGACAATTAAAAAACTGCACAACTTGTACCCCAGTAAGATTCGTCTCAGTAAAAGAGCCAGAAGCAACTGTTCTGACTTTTTGGCCATAAAATTTTATCGATACGCAAACATTTGAATAGATATAAAACAAGTGACAGGCGCGATCGCTGAGTACCAGACAACGCCACTCCTACTCGAGGTCTACCCCACGCCCCCTCGCGAATCACGTGACCCAAATCGACCAATCGCTAATTTTCGTTGCATTAGCGTTGCACCTGAAGAGGCCCGATTTTCTGGGTTACCCCCGCTAAAATCACTTTCAGTGATAAAATGTTCCGTATTATTAGAAACGGTGTCTTTATCAGTCTAACGATAATCTTTTGAGAAATGTAGCGTTCGTAATCTCGAATTTTTAGCGGGATTTGTAACATTTGTAAAAAACGATTTAAACAATCGTACTTACTTCACATCGATTACAAAGACATTCGTCGAATAATGATAAAAAGTTGTTAAAAGTACAATATATACGTTATATATACTTTAGTGGAAAAATTAAAATCGACAATATGGAATTTATGTAACACTGGAATATTTCTCTTTTCTCTTCCAAGTATAAAATTATGTATTTTATAATGGGATATTTTCAGTATCAATAGATACTTAATATGTTATTCAAAGTGGAAAATTTTTATGTGACGCAACCCATCGCTGGGTCTTCTTTAAAATTAGCAAATTTTTATCGTGCATATTCTGGGCTGGAATGGTTATGCCAGAGCGATCGGTAGCCCGTGAAAAGCGATTCGGAGAACGCGGCAGAAATGTCTGTTATGCACATGGGATCTTTAAGATTGCGGTGTGATGGGAAAGTGAGAAAATTCTATATTCCTCAAGAATCAAGGAAACCGTGAGAAATTCTCATGAGAGATCGTTCGTGTACGAGGTATGAATAATAATTAACAAAGATCTTCAATATTTAGATAGTTTTTATCAGATGATAAACATCTAACGAGCACGAGATCAAAATCTTCTTCGATCACAAACTATCAAATCAGAAAATCGACAAAAGTGTTATTCCCTGTTTTCTTTATATTAAATTTCACAATGCACTTTTCTATAAAATCAGGAAAATTGACAAAAATCATCTTTCACCTTCTGTTGCATATTAAATTTCACACTGTGTTGTCTAGAAAAGACGAGAAATATAATTTCACGCACTTTAGATTCGTTCTCAATAATCGAGAACTTCAATTAAATAGTGACCAATGAACAGTGACAACTCGTCGATAATTTATTTCGTAAGAGAAAAATATGTACGATGACACTTAGTCTCGTTTTAAAGAGTGAAGACCCTACTTCGACGATCGTGAATTCGTTCTTTTCAAAGATAATTTTGGGGTGAGAAAGTGAAGATACCTTTCCCTCTGAGAATTGTAAAAATTCAAGTCCAAGTGTAGAGACACTGAGCAATTTCTTTCGTAGCTAGATTCATCTCCTTTACGACGACCCCTTAAAACTTGTCGTACAATTTTTTTTTTTCTTTTTACTTTATCGAACTTTGAATATTAAATTTAATTCTTTATGGCGAAGAAAATTCGTCCGGCGATTTTATGAAGGAAAAAATTCCAATCTTCAGACAGAAACGTGGCAGATTCAGTTCTTTGAAAGAGACGTTTCCAATGTTTTCGCAGGTGTTTGAAGTTTTACAAGTTTCGAGAGAAAGGCCTCGCTTTTTCGCTAGGTAGATACAGTTCCATGCTCTTTGCTGGTAACGACGGCCGACGCGGAAACCTTTCCCATGTACCGACGAAGAAAGAAACGTTACTTGAGCGTGAAAATTCGATAACGGAACGGACAGTGGATCGCAGTTTTGCAGCTTCCTCTCTCTCTCTAGTCCTGGCATCAGGAGGAGAACGGAAGAAAAGAGAAAAAAGTTGAAAGTCTAGCTCCGCCAGCGAGCGGAAGTTCGCTCAAGTAGTACAAGTTGCCTTAGGGTCGTCCAATGCATCGGAAGTGTCGTAACTCGCCCCCGGCGGGATCAGCCGGCGGAGGAAAAGTCTTCGAGATACACTGCTTGCACGGGCGGGAACTTTTTCCTAAGTAGTATAACCCGATTCCGTAGCAGACCACATATACCGCCGCGGCCAACTTCACTTCCCTCGCGCGAGGAGGGAAGTTTTTTAATTGCCAGCCATTGTTCGCGACGATGTTTCTTCCTCCACCTTCCCATTCCGTTCGAGTGAAAATTGCATCGCGAAATTGCAAACAGCGACTGTGCGTTTCGTTTTCTTTTTTTCCGTCTCCTCGATTTCGTCGGAGGAACTTCAGAAAATTAATGAAAGTGAATTAACGAGAAAAACACGCGCGATTGATGGAGATTTTTGGAGAACGATCTTAATGTTGATGTCAAATTTTTAGTACGTGCACTAACAATTCAATACGAGTAAATAAATAATATTGGCTTAATGTAGCGGAACTCGGTGTTTTGATATTTTAATGTACTTTCTCAGAAATGCACGCCCAACGAAAAATTTGCGATTGAATTCCTACGTCTCAAAGTCTGCAGTAGTCAAAGGGTTAAAAAACCTCCTTCTCGCGGAGCGAAGTGAATCTTTCCGTAGAAAGGACGAATCCGACCTCTCACTTGGCAACTTTCCATCTCAAAGCGCGGCGGTCTTTCGTCGCTCGACCGAGGATAACGAGCGAATAATCAAGGAGACTCCATCTTCCGGGGAAAGAGATTCTGGCGAATTACCGCGAAACACCACCACTGTTGATGGTCGTTCGTCGTTCGACGAAGTTAACGTCGGTCGAGGCAAGACACAGGCGCGCCTTGATGATTTCTTCCCAGGCAAAGGCGCGAAAGTGGAGCACGAGATAACGACGTCACTTTCGGCGGAGACAATAAGCGCAACAAGATTCGCGGAGGCATCCGTGATTAATGGCCACGATAACGCAGACAATGAGAACCATCGATTCGAATTGCCTACGCCTACGACTTGGAACGAGAGCCACCTTTCTCTCTCTCTCTCTCTCTCTGTTTCACTCTTTCTCTCTCTGTAGATCAAACGAACTGGATATGCAGATTATTTCGTTTGAGAATCAAGAGAAAATTGAAGGAACCGGTTGGAGAAAAGCAACGACTGCTATTCTTGAAACATTTTAATTAACCTCTTGCGCTGGCAACTGGTTCGCGGACCATAACGAGTGACCGGACCGTACACAATAATTCGTCGCTTTCTCCTCCTTTCGAACTCGCCGGTGTGACATCACTGGATAGAAATTATTCAGAAGTAATAAACTCATCATTTATTTTGCCTGGGTTATATTTAAACATACTTAAAACTGAGAAAATGTTCCAATTTGGGACAAAAAGTTCTCGACGTGCGTGGCACGTCATTCCAGCGCAAGAGGTTAAAGTCGGACTTTGTTTCCCGCGTTTACCATATTAACAACGGCGAGGAGAAGGTGGGAAACGAAACGCGAAATCCCGGAGCGTTTAACGCGAGAGATAAATTCGATTAAATTTTCACGGCGACGCGACGCAGAATGGTAGAACACAATGTTGCGGAAAGTTTCGGCCGAGCTAGTTATTTGTTGCGAACTTTCTACCGGGCGAGAATGAAACACGCGAAAGACACGCGGCGAGGTGACTCGAAACTTTTAATAGGACTTGTAACAACGGTGTTGATAAAACTCGCGGGTGTGAGAACTTTTAACGAAACTCGCGAGGGAAGAATTTGGTTGCCGAATTTATTAGGAGCGTGGCCAGCGCGTGATCCGGACACGGGTGAGGTGAAAGGAAGTAATTGAAAAGGCTGGAAAAGCTGAGAATCCGAAAAGCTCGCTCCGCTCGAATTTATTGGCCGGCGCCACGCGATGCACGATTTCACGATGGTGAGGGGGGAGGGGGATGTTTCTCATCCAGATAATCTGCGCGACTTGGGTTGCAAACGTGGCTCGAAAGAGGCAGGCGTGGGTCGGGTCAAGAGAAAGGGCGCAGCCGAACTCGGTCAAGTTGGCATTTTTCAAGCCAGTGAGGAAAGAGGGGGTTGGAAACGAGACACGCTACTTCGGGCTACCACGACAGACGCTTAATCCTTCTCAATTAATTTTCACGAAAATCCTCTCACCGAAACTCTCGGACGATGGTGAACAGGGTGAGTCGAGGGTGATTGAGTAACGGGGTTGAAAAGGAGAATAATTCTGCGATTAAGCACGCGTACACGCGTTGATAAATATTAATTGTACATTTGTTCCGTACTCTATCACGTTATTACCATGTATTATCTTGATACTAGAACTGTCAAGACGATTAAAGCATAAAATTTCAATCAGAGTGCAACGGAGTATGAAAGCTTTTATTCGTACATTTTAAAAATTATTGAAACCTTTGAAAATACGCTGCTTTCTACATTTATGAAATGTTCAACGAAAATTATTAGGGGTAAGTAATGTCGTTTTTTTTTTTCAAATTTAATAAACGTTGCCATCTAGTAACAATAATTTATCATGACATAACCTAAAATGTAGAACCTAAAAATAAATTGACATTTAGGACATTGGCATAACCTATAAGTACATTGACATTTGGTGTGCTTATTGTTAAATTATATTATGAATTAAAACTGTGCTAATTCTTAAATAAAATAAAATTTTGTATCAACTCATAAATAAAATTTTTGTATCAAAAACATTACTCATTGGTCACTTTGACCACTGTGGTAGTGTTAAATATAAAGTAACTTGAAAATTAAAGGAAAAACGATTTTGCTTCCGCTGAAGAAATACGGAATTTCTAGAGTAAACACTTTCGTTTATGAATTTTATCTACAATCTGTTTCACTGATCTGATGATATTGACCTCATCGTCGATATTACCCTTCCCCTCTCCGATATTCACCCACATTGGTCCACGTGTCCCTGCACGTCGCTGTGTCAAGTTCGTCCGGACGTTAATCGATATATCTCGAACCCTCTTGTTTCGCTTCCATCCCCTTGCCACCTAACAACTTTTATGCCTTCTCATCCGATTTCCTTCGGAGCTCGTTCCTCGCCAGAGAAGAAAAGCTGACCAAAATAACTCAATAAAGGACACTCGTATAACTTATGGTGTTTCAACAATTCGAAGGGATTTAAGAGGGATAATGGATTTATAGTACGAACAAAAAACTGCACGACTTGTACGATTCGTCTCACTGAAAGGCCCAAAAGCCTTTTCTATCTAGGAACATCTAGAAAACGACTTTTTTGCCATAAAATTTTATTGATACGCAAACATTCGATACAAAACAAATTACAGACAACGCCACTCCTACTCGAGGTCTACGCCACGCCTCCTCGCGAATCACGTGACCCAAATCGTCCAATCGCTAATTTTCGTTGCATCAGCGTTGCGACTGAAGTGCGCCCGATTTTCTGGGTTATCCCCGCTAAAATCACTTTCAGTGATAAAATGATCAGAGTGGTCTCAAGTTGAGTGTCCGCACTTTTCCCCAGTTAATTCTTGGAATTGTGTTCCGACTGGAATTGTGTGGACTACTGTAGTAATTACTTTCGGTTTATACGCAAATTTCAAAGTTTTCAGAGTGTTCTGTTATTTCAAAAATTGAAAAATCGGTTCCTGTACCCAGGTTTAACTTGTTGCAGTTGTAGAGCATGATCAAGACTTCATTTTTTTTTCTGTTTCTACGAGTGCAAGCGAGACGAGTGATCATGGTATTGCCGGAAAAAGTCGTCGAAGCGGCACATGTCGCGCGAGCGATAAACAAACGCGAGCCAGCGCGCGTAAATTATTGAACAGGAAGGAAGTAAGATATGTAGCCGCTCCAGGCATAAAATTCACGCGTATACGCTTTCGGCGTGCACGCGACGTGTATACGCAACACACATATACGCACACAGGCGGCACGTTCCCACATGGAAACGCTCGTAGAGAGTCAGACTACTGAAAAATTTATTGGACGCGTCCATTGTACTTCTTGTTAGAGAGCTTTATCGCGTATTTCGCACGAACGGATTTCCAACGGGGGCCACCCACTCACGCAATAACGATGGGGGATCGTGAATAAGCCTGGTGACAATGGACCGCGATAAACACTCACTCGCACTCGCTATAAACATCAAATTTCGAAGGTGAAAAACATCCGTCGTTTTCCTTCGTTTTCTTGTTAACAACCTACGGCCTTTAAAGCGAGGAATATCAAAATTTTGCATTGGTCAAACGATCATGATTGATTCGTGATTTAATTTACAATTATGCGCCCGTTGTTGCTCCTTTTGTTCGTTCAACTTTATGGAAGTTCTTACATCATCTGATCAATCAGTTTCCAATTTCTCGTTTTTTTTTTTTTCATCGAAGAGAAAAATTTAGCTCGTCTGACTTGTTTACCGCGAGCAAATTTACGTCTTTTTATAAAGTTCTCTGCTTTGGATTTTTATCGTGAATTCGACTGAGATCTGAACAGCTATAAATGCACCGAAATTTCTAAAATAACATTATAATAAAATGAAATGATAAGAATAAAATTTCTGGAATAACATTAGTTGGTACTAACAAATTCGGAATTGTTAACAAAAGAGAATTACCAAAACTTGCAAGAGTGAGGAAGAACGACGTGGCAATCACAAATGATGTGCTCTGACAATTTATAAAACTAAAGTTATGATACTATGATCGAAGCACAAATATGTGAAAATCGAGAAAAATAGAAAGCAAATATCTGAAACAATAACGTACTAAATTTCCTAGAATAAATTCTGAAAATCTGTGTTTCTTTAAAAAAAAAAAAAAAAACAACGTTCATTTCGTAACCGGTCATTTGAATTCACTCCTGTCAGTGATTATCTCAAATTTAAGTGTAAGTACAAAATACTTTGTACCTTCTTGTTGCAAGGAAAAATTAAATATCGTCCAACATACTAATTTATAGAAAAACACAAACCTCGTAAAATATTAAAAAAACGCAGCAATTTCCATCGTTCCATCTTTTCAAATTTCGTACTCGTGTTTCAAACTGAGGGGCTTCAAACCAATGTTTTTTTTTACAAAAATCCGGTATAGATACGATATTAAAAAAAACTGCACGATTTGTACCTCAGTACGATTCGTCTCACGGCCCAGAAGCAACTGTTTCGACTAGGAAATGAAGACGACTTTTTTGCCATAAAATTTTATTGATACGCAAACATTCGATACAAAACAAATTACAGACAACGCCACTCCTACTCCAGATCTACGCCACGCCCCCTCGCGAATCACGTGACCCAAATCAACCAATCGCTAATTTTCGTTGCATCAGCGTTGCACCTGAAGGCCGATTTTCTGGGTTAACCCCACTAAAATCACTTTCAGTGATAATAATAATAATTACACATTGACATACACAATTTACAAAGGCCAGTATATTGTGAAATTGAAAAAATCGACGGTGGACGCATTAAAAATTGAAAGGAAAAAATATCGTATTTCTCTCTCTCTCTCTCTCTCTCTCTCTCTCTCTCTGTCTCTTATCGAAGAGCAAAAACTGTATTCAACTTCCACAAAATTGGACGATAGGAGGCTGGTCAGCGTTTCATTCGGCTCGAGGCAGCCGAATTGCGTTCGATTGCCAGGTCCACGTACACTTTTTATATTGCATTAAAGCGTATTCCATTTGCTTTTCAATTAATTCAATACGTCGTTCAAATTTTTCTTCGCTCGTACCCTCCTCCGCGTCCGTGGATGTGCCTCACGCGCGCGTTTCAATTATATATGTTATGTTTAATCACGTGCTGGTGTGATTACTCAAAGACACACGCGCCAACTCGCGAAATTGTATCGTCAATTTTCTCTTGCATGTATGTCGTGTATAATCGAATAACCTTTTGGGCAATCTCGTTAACAATTTTTCTTTCTAACGAATGAAATTTGGAATGGTGATTTTCTTTGAACGTAAATTTGAATATAAACCTCTGTACTACCTGTGCATTTTTCGAATTTATCTTACTAATTGAACTCGTTTTTTTTTTTTTAACGCTGTGCGTTTGTGTTTATTCCAGGTGAGATTTTCACTGGCTAGAAGAAACTCAATTAAATTTAAAATGAATGAAACGAAAGAGTTGCGCTGTTTGCTCAATCAATGTAAAAACACTTTATATTCAAGCTGCAGAAACTGGACTTCACTCCGTGGAGAACATTCATCTTACTTTCTCTCAAAGTATAAGCTCTCCGTCCATTCGAATGCTAAAATATACTCGAGATAACGCTCGAACTCTTTAGATCGAAGCCAATCTCGAAGAACACCGCGCAATCTAGCGGTTCAACGTAAACAGACAGACAGTATTTGTTAAATTTCCTGTGAAACCAGGTTCCTCGTCTCGACACTCGTCTTACTTTCCGAACTTTTCTGAAACCATCGACCAGCTAACGAAGGTTCAAACCGAGGCTGAAGCAACCATCGATCGATTCACGACCACGCAGACACAAATTCTTCTACAGGCCGACAGAGTTGCGGGAAATCAAACGAAACTGGCGCCTTTCGAAAAGATGGGTCGAGTGTTTTGCGAATTAATTAAATTTACGCTTGCCAACGTGCGAAGAACGTGTTTTCAAAATCGACACTGAATCGGTTTCGAACTTTCACTGTTTTCATCTCGCAAAAGTCCTCGATGTGATTCCATTTATTTCACAGAGTAAAAACCAGAGAGAGTTCCTTTCAGTTCAGAGTTCGAGAGCATGGCGGTGAATTTCCATGGTTAGAGGGACTTAAAAAAATGCTGATTCTGAAAGTCCAACTATGTTCTCGCGTGGGTAGATTCTGGGTCGTGAATAAACTCGTGGTTAGAATGCAAATCTTGGAATTACAAACTGAGGGTCGTAATTACGTAGAAATTTAAAAGCAAATTCGCATTTTCGGCGAGGTGTGCCTCCTTGTGCAGGGTGGAAAGAAAAGTTTGTCCGTGACTATCGTAGAAGAATTCTACACCTTCGATTCGATCTTGAATTTCAAAACCGAAATTTGTTTTACCCATCATCAAGATAAAACTTTTCCAAGGAACCTAGTAACTGTTTCAGAAAGTGGCAAAAAAGTTTCTTAATCGTTTAAAACTGTGGACGCGCGGGTCCTAACAGCGACTTTATTTTATATATACTATAATTTTCATTTGATTTATCATAGTTGTAGCACCGCGACTCTAAATAACGAAATGATGAAACTAACTGTTAACACTGTTCGAAATATAAACATTACTTAATAAAGACGTCCACGCGTTGAGAAGCATAAAGTCGCTGTTAGGACGCACGCGTCCGCGGCGCCTTTTTCCCATTTTTCACAGAGAATTATCAAGTTGCGACCTATGGTTCCTTAGAAAAGTTTTATCTTCGCGACGAGTAGAATACAATGCGAGAAAAAAGAATTTTTTGACCTCGAAATTCGGTGGTTCCATCAAATCGAAGATGTGATAGCCACGGACAAACTTTCTTTTTCCACCCTGTACACAACTGTCAAAAAAGAAACGAATTAATTAAAAAAAATTCGAAAAGCCGCAAAATTCCAATCGATCGACAACCCCTCCCGATCGTGCAACTCCCAACACGTTTCGCCGCGGAGTTCGACCTGACGAAACAGAGATTGGTTATCGCAGCTTTGGCAGAACAATCGAGTATTAGCAGGCTTGCGGACGCAATAACACGCACAGAGGATCACGCATCCGTGCAAATCACTGGATAATTATGATCCGATAAATTACGTCAATATCTGTCCCCGTTGATGGACGTGACTTCGAGCCGCAACAGACGTTGGCCAAGTTGACCGGAATCGTGCTCGATACGCGATTCAATGATCTCTGTCTTCGGGCAGCTGGACTCGGCGAAAGTTAATGACGAATGGATGATCGATGGCACCGGATGTTACCAACGATCGTGGCTGATTCGTTACGCGTACGGTGATTATCGGATATCGCCGATTCTATTTCACTCGGTGGACAAAAGTAGCTTCAGGTGATTCTCGTTATGACATAAATTATAAATATTCGAACTGTTGTAATTTTGTAAAAAAAAAAAAAAAAAAAATCGTAGAAAAGCAAACTTGGGCTTACTTCGAGGCTATTTAAGACAATGTGATAAAATGAATTTTTAATATTAATATTTAATATAATATAACAAAACTAAGGACACTTTTTCTTCTTAAAAATATTAATAATGAATTGTCACGGTACGTAAAAACAATGAAAATATTTTTCTTGGCTGCACACAGCGTGTGTTCGAAGATTGAACCTTTCTAATTTCTTTAAAACTATGTAACTCCTTCGATGAGAGAACTCAAATGATAGTTTCTGCTCCACTTCTGATATCCTCCCTACTCATTTTGCCGCAAGTATTAGCCATCCCTGATCGCAGAGACCGTGATTTGCAAAAGTTTCAGTTTGATTCAACGTGAAAGAGAAAAATCAATCAATCAACCAACATTTCGAAGATTCTAATTAGCCGCTTCATTATCAAACGACAAGCTTCACTCTAGTAAACTTCATAACCCTGATAATCCGTGAATCGTGCACGTTGATTTTATCCGTTTAATTCCGTCGGATGAATCCCGAACTGAAACCGACGGCACATCCTTCGATTACACAGCCACCCTCTGTCCAGCTGGATCTTGTTTGACCGAATCGCTGAAACGCGTAATTAGGAAGCAATCGATAAGCGGGACAGAATCAGCGCGTAATGCGCCGCCGGGATTGCTCGTTACGACCAAACTCGAGCAACGATCTCTCTCCATTTTCATCAACAGCAAAGACAAAGATAAAGACGCGATTGAATTAACCTGCCTGACGGGATGAATCTTCGTACCGCCAGCTCGTTCCGTCGCGATTCTCATCCTTTCGTCGAACGATCAAACAGCTTCGAGAGGCCAGAGCTCGCGTTTAGCCAGTAAATGGCACTTTTGCAGCAGCCCGTTCGTCAACGTGGCGGTATCTGCTGCAAAACCCCACTGCGAATACCCACCTTGACGGGGTGGTTGTTTCGCAACTCGTTAAAGTATCCACCGCCCGCGCGCAACAATCGATTTTAAATTCATTAACGCGGACCCCTTTAAAACCTTTAATTAAACGTCGAACCGTCTAATAATAGGCGCGACGTTACGTAATTCATCGTGCCGTTTGGCTAATTTCAGCCGACTTCCGCTCCGGGCCGATGATACACCCTGCGCTGGAATAGATCGTAACCGTGCACGATTTGCAATCGTGTCGGGAATTTCTAATTATAAACTCCGCAAGGCTGTGCGCGCCGTTCTCGGCCCCCCGACGCGCGCGTTTCGTGCCAGATAATTCGTCCAACCTCCCATCTCGCCCGTGTTTCAGTTTTTTTAACCGCCAATCCCCGTTCGAGCCGCCGAGCCGATCACCAGGCTTGGTAAACCAAGCTGCCGCCAAATTAAAAACCGAACTGAACGCACTTTGGCGTTTGCTCGAACTTGCTATGGCCTCGACGACGAGAAACGGCACGGTTTTTTGAAGTGAGGAATCCTTTCGCTTTAATCACAGTTTCATTTGCGCGCGTTCGAAATTGTCGCCAAAGAATGTTTTTGACCAATATTCGATAAACGCCACTTTGTCCGTGTTATCGGCGTTAATGCGATTCGAAACGTAAAACCACGTAAAAGGGGATTTTTTTTTTGCGTTTTCGTGTTTTTAATCGACGTGCTCCCTGTTTTCGAAAACGCGTCGTTTATTTCGAATTTTTATTAAAACAAACATGAGCAATCAAACATTCTCGTCTGAAAAATTACAGTACGCGCCGCGTATTATATTTATTAGGGTGTCCCATAAGTTTCTTCCCTTTTTTTGACGCGAAATGAATACACGATATTTTTTGTTTAAAATGGATTTATTATGTTATACATGAACCGTTCTGTTCCATAACCTTCTTCCGTCTCTCAGGAAGCCTCATTATGGTTGTCCCCTAAGTTTCTTCCCCTTTTTTGTTGCGAACTGAATACACGATATTTTTTGTTTAAGATGGATTTATTATGTTATATATGAACCGTTCTGTTCTGTAACCTTCTTCCATCTCTCAGGAAGCCTCATTATGTCCTCTTTCCAAAATCGTTTAAGTTTACTTGTAAACTATTCATCTAGGTGCGTTTTTATTTCGCTTATGGATTTGAAAGATTTACCACGGAGAGAATTTTTTAAGGTAGTAATCGGATGGAGCAAGGTCTGAGGAGTGTGGAGGATGAGGTAGAACGTCCTAATCAAACTGTAATAATTTTTGCCTTACGGCTAACGCAACACGCAGTCTTGCGTTGTCATGATGGAAAACGACGCCTCGTCGGTTCGCCAAATCTGGCCGTTTTTCTGCTACTGGCTGCTTTCAATTGATCCAGTTGATTGCAATATTTGTCAGCATTGATCGTATCATCTTGGGGAAGGAGCTCGTAGCACGCTCCACCTTTCCAGTCCCACCAAATGCACGGAAGAACCTTCTTCGGACGAAGTCCAGGCTTCGCAACAGTTGAAGGTCTATTTTCCTTGGACCAAGTGCGTTTTCGATGCACATTTTGGTATAAAATCCAAGTCTCGTCTCCAGTGACAAGCCTCTTTAAGAAAGGATCCCTTTCGTGTCGCTGGAGAAGCAAATCGCACGTAGAGACGCGGTTCATAAGGCCGGTCTCCGTCAATAGGTGTGGAACCCAAACTTCGTATCGATTCGCATATCCTCTCTTGATTAAATGCTCATGTACCGTTGTCTTGGGAATATTAGTGGCATCCACTATCTCACGCACACTGTATCGTGGATTTTCAGTGAGCACAGTCTTGATAATGTCCGTATCAGTCGTTGCTGGGCGGCCGCTGCGGTCTTCATCTTTCAACTCGAAATTGCCAGCTCTAAATTTCTTAAACCAATTGCCGACGGTCCTAATAGTGGTAGTACCACTCCCGTAAACGGTGAAAATCTCGTCTGCAGTGTCCTTTGCACTGTTGCCTTTTTTAAAGCAATGAAGCATAACATGCCGCAAATGCATCTTTTGGCTCTCCATATCGAACGGTGCAGAAAAAATTTGAAAAGAGACTTTGTCACCAACGAAACGTACTTTGAAAGAGCTCTGGGACGACTGAAACCGATGCCATAAACGGCTAAGAGATAAGCCTGCATGTTTATATAAACACAGCCACTTAGAGTCACTCGTAGCGTGGCGCGGAAGAAACTTATGGGACAACCTAATATGTGCGTCTACCTACGCGTTGTGCGAACAATCTACTTTGTACTACCAACATTTCATTATTCCTAGCGACAACAACCATCACGGCGGTAAATCTTCGCCTAATAACCGCAAACTTTCTTCGCGATGGGACCTCTATGAATTAACGTAACTTTCACCATCAATAATCTCGTGCTCATGAATATCGCCATTTCTATTAGCATATAATTAAGTATGGATCAAGAACGCAGCGTTCGAACGACATAGGAGCAAGGAGCTCTGCCTCGTTTAAAAAATAATTCTCTCAGTGGAAGCTTCCTGTTAACGATTTAAAGTGCATTTTAGATCGAGTGATCTTCGTTTGAGATTCGATAAATCTCGGTGAACGCAGAGAAGGAAACTTTCGTCGGTGAAACAGAAATGCAACGAACTCAAGTTTGACTAAATATTAAAATGAATGGAAGAAAATTATTTATCACAAAAAGGAACAGAGCGAATTTTATTCAAGTCACTCTTTTGAGATTCGATAAATCGCAGAATAGGAAAAGAATTTACAACACGACGACGTTCAAGTTCGACTAAATGTTAAAATAATTAAAAGAAATTGTGGAGACTGAGCAACCATTTTTCCTTTTTTAATTAAAAACGAAGAAAGAACCTTTTTATAAACGATTTGAGGTGAACGTTATCTGAAATTTGGCACACTCTAAATTGAGAATTTGTTTGAGCGTTGATAATCAAAGAATTTCATTGAGAAAAAGAACTGAGAAGCAAAAGCGCGAGGGAGAGTTTACAATACGACGATGAGTCAAGTTCAACTAGATATTAAATAAATTTCAATTGAAATAAATGAAATATCAAGCAAATTTTTATTAAAATAAATAAAATATTAAATAAATTTCAATCAAAATAAATAAAAGAGAGAAAAAGAGCTTTCGCTGCTTCTCAACTGTTTCCAAAACTGTTTCCTGTCAGCTTGAGAATCTCGTTTGAGAAATCGAGTAATGAGTTCGTTAACGGAAGGGGGTTGGCCGGAGTGCAGTCGCACACGTGTGGTGCACGGATTCACCTTTTTCGTTTCAGGGGGAGGACATTTCGCTTTCTCTGGCTATCGATTCGCTAAGCGGCTCGTAAGGAAGAGCAAAGCGGCCTTAAAGGCGCACGCTCAATGCCGCTAACCTATTTACCTATGTAGGAAACATAGCGGCTGACTCATTTCCATCGATCGGTGTGCACGCGTGTTCCGAAAAAGATCGGGAACCTCTTTCGAACCCTCGTCTGATTTCCTGCTCTAATCGCCGTTCGAGTTGCGACATTTATCGATGATGATTTTTCGTCTCTCTCGTGCAAGCGTGCCGGAATTTCACAGGAAAAACCTAACCTAAACCTGCGACTGTAACAATAATTGGCGCAGCATTTCATTTTAAAAACGTATTTATTGACACTGATACTACAAAATTTTCGGGGAAAGGGGCGAATCCGCGCAAATAATAATTTCTCCGTAAATTGCACAAAATAAAAATCCATCCACGTGAATAATAATTCGTCTCTGCGTGATGAAATTCATATGTATATTTTTCAAACGAGAATTGAACACGGATTCTTATTTAACGGGATAATAAAGATGATTCGATTGCCGTAATTATCGTATCGTTTTGTACCCTATGTTTCGCACGAATGATGGAATTAATTATCCACGAATCACGAATAATCCAAACGAAATTGTAACGAATCATATCTCCGAAGCTTGAAATCGCGATACTACAGATATCGATTAAATGCCATGCTAAATCAGAGAAATACGCAAAGTTGAATAATATCAATTTACACAGGGGGAATTCATGCACGACGGTGGGTGAATGGGGATGGAGGCGACGAAGCGCATAATCAACAGCACCGTTGTAACAAAAATTGACAGAGCTTAACGACTCTGCGAAGCACAAACGAAGTTCCATTCATCGATAAGCACATGTGCTTTCACCGGGCAGACGCTAAACTTCGTGTGTGCGTTGAACGATCGGAATAACGAGATACAGGCATCTACCCTCATCTACAAATTTGCATCCATTAACCCTCGCTTTGCGCCAAATTTCACTACGGTCGTGTCCAAAATATTTGCACTCCTGCATCCGTTCTCTCTAAGCGCATTAAACTTTTCATCATCCGTTTTCGCCGACTGCTGCTTGTTCAATATTTTTTCAAGTCAAAGCCACTGAAATGGAATTCCCTTCGTCAATAATAATTATCAGCCGAAAATTTCCAGTCGCTTGCGATTGTTGGTTTGAAAAATTTTCCGATTAACATCCTCGATATTAAATCCTTCAGTCTCACCGAGAGAGATCTCATCAGAGAAATTTTTGGGATAAGCTAATTTTATTATTTTCGAGTCTCTACTTGTTAACACCTTCAGACTTTTGTAACAGTTTTAGATTCAGAGCGCTTGAGACGCGGGCAAAGAAGCAAATCCAGAAACTCTTCCATTCGATTGCGACTGCTGCGTTGAAACAATTCGCGAGGAGGAAGATCGTAGTCGAGGTAAAAAAAAAGGAGGTTTCTTTTCCGCAGAGTTTGAAGCTGGCAAAAAGTTCAAAAGTCTTGAGCGTGAAAGTTGAGAATGTACGTGATAAAAGACAACGAGCATTTTCATTTGCTTCAGAACTATGATTTCAGCGATTTGTTTTATTCTCAGTTGGACATCAGAACAGGCAAGATTCAGGCGGATAGTGGGATAGTGGGACGATTTACAAACCCAACTTTCATTCAATTATCAAAACGCGTAAATATCCGAACGCTCGATTTCACTTATTTGCCATACCTCGAACGTCGCGTTAGTTCCCTTTCGGAGGAAAACGAAACTTGAACGATACCACTCGAGAGAGTAGAATAAAATTTGAAAAAAAGGCGACCGGTCGTTAGCAGCGAGTTTACAGCCAAGATTTATAGTAAGTTTATATTATTTTATAAGTTTATATTATTTCAAGTTTATAGCGCCAAGAGACGTGAAAATCTCGCCTTCTTCATTCTGGGGAATGAAACTCCCCGCGAGAAGAATGGAAAAGACGCGGTCGCAGCTTCAAACTTTAAACAGCTTTCTTTCAATCCGAAAACAACGCGACTGCGACTGAAAAACGAAGGGAAGAGAACCGCGAGGTTCGCTCTTTAATGGCACTCTTTAATGGCGCTCGCGCGGTCTGATAAAAGCGTAACTTCGTATCTGTAACTGGTATTTCCCGAGAACGGGAACGGAGAGGGTCCGTAAAAGCCTCGAAAGAAATTTGTCGCGGCGTGCGAGAACGATTCTGCTTGGGGAAAAAAGGGGGTTGAAAGCTTGAAAGCGTTCGAACGGATCGATGGAATTTAATATTAACAACAGAGATAATCTTCGTTGTTTAACGCGTTTAATCTCCGGCGATCGCGCGTGAAACGAATTCCATATTTGAGTTGCACGAATAAATAAAAATACAATTTTACGGGGACGAGTTTAATCGAATTCACAATTGAACGTCTCTTTACTTGCACACCGATGCCGTTCCGCGTTTAATAAATGATCGTATCCAAATTGAGCGTTCGTAATGAACGCGAATGCTCGTTTCGTTTGATCGTTGTTTAAACCGTCTTTAAAGCACGTAATGCGATAAACACGCTGGCGGGACATTTTAATTAGTTTAATTGAGCGAAGAGGCTGGATAAGTATAAATTTGTCGCATTACGTAAATATTAGGTTGTCCCATAAGTTTCTTCCGCGCCACGCTATGAGTGACTCTAAGTGGCTGTGTTTATATGAACATGCAGGCTTATCTCTTAGCCGTTTATGGCATCGGTTTC
>KQ435758.1:63308-77405 GCA_001276565.1 Melipona quadrifasciata | reverse complement strand
GAGATTGTGATGTATTATAATATTTAAAATATATATATTGTATATATGTAGGAGGTCATTGTCTAGATGACAGCATCCTCTGGACGGGTACGGATGTAGAATGCAACTGATAGTGTAGTGTGCGTGTGTCTTGAAGACCGTGCGTGCGACTGGAGAACAGAACAGCGTAGCGTCGAGCGAGGAGCGTTGTGCAGAGAAAAAGAGGATAGCGTCGAGTAAAGAGCGTCATAGCGTAGTCGTGAAAATTAAATAGTACTTTTGTAATTAAATAATACCCTTTCTGTTGCCTACCATTCCTACATATATTAGGTTGTCCCGACTCTAAGTGGCTGTGTTTATACGAACATGCAGGCTTACATAGGTATTTGTTCATTTCGGTAAATTTCGTTGAACTGATGAAACAATTAATTTCGAACGATCGGACAGGAAAGTGGCATCTGCCAGTGTACACTTAGTTTGTCAAAACTAGATTGAAGAGAACGTGACAAGTTGCTCGACCGAATCGTTAATGGAATTCCGGAAGAATTCATACATTTTAATGAGAATTCGCCTCGCCGGCATCGTGGACTCAAGGAAATGGGAGTACTTTACATTTCAAGCATAGCTGCGAGCACTTTCCTACTTCTTGCTACTCTCCGCAGTTTAAAGTGTCTTTTCAGATTTTCATTACTGCCTCCGGAATTTCTTCCAGTCTTCGGACGTGTTATTTCGTGCCTGTTTGGGAAAATTTGGGAAATCTTCTCGGCAAGGACGAAAGTTTGCAAAGTTTCCAAAGTTGGAAAGAGACGACTGTCTCGCACGTCGTCGTCGAACGGGATCGTGAATCGAATAAACTCCCCTTACCACCTGGGATTTCTCATTCGAGCGATAAGGAGCTGCACGCTCGTGCAAGCAGATTCAATCCGCGAGAGTTCGGTCAATCGCCAATTAAAATTTCCATTCGTACAAATGGAGTCTTCTACCGGAGTCAGTGTAGTCTCAACGCGATCGGACGCAAAACTCGTGAAAGCAATCGCGAGCTTAAATACCAACTTTGGACAATCGTTTACTATTCGCTATTCTTATTACGCGCAGCAACTCGCGAAAGTGAGTTTGAACTCTTGGATCGTGGATTTTAATTTAATTTCACTTTGGCGATCTCTGTCGCCAAGAACGTGAGGCGCAAAGTATTTAATGTCAGAAATTATTGCGGCGTAGTGTATCTGTAACTTCTCCAACTGTACCGATAGATGTTAACGAAATTTGTAAATAGTTCGTGCCAACGTAGATTTCAGGTACTCTAGCTGCAAAATTTAATCGAAACGAATTTTGTTTATTATTAATCTCCGCAAAATTCAAGGTATTTTGTCAAGAAATTCTTTCCAACCGTGTTATTATATTAGTTACGCCTCATTGTAACGAAACGTTTAATTATCTCGTTCCGGATACTTTCGCCAGCCACTCTAGCACCAAAATCCAACGAGAACGCGCTCAGTTGAACGAGCCTGCAAATGGCACCGATTGCGCAATGTCCAGCGACGCGGCAAACAGTAATTGCCAAGACGAAAATAAAGACGCGACTGCGCGTGACCGCGGATCAAGAGCGTTTTAGAGTCGCTACCAGCTGGACAGACTTAAGGTCGCCGGTTATTTTCAGACTGGCCCTGAGAGGCGACACCCTCCGAAAAGGGCGGTCTTCCAGTTGCTCGTGTGCGCAACTGTCTGTTACTTACTCGCGAAATGCACGCGTGACTCGCCATAATCTGCTCGTTATTCCGAAAGGTACAACCGCGGCTCGAGGTCGAGCCCCGAGGTGTGGGCGTTCGCGACGTCACGCAAAAATGGACTCGAGTCCCTTCGCTTCCGCTTCCAAAATTCCCCTCTGATCTGATCCCGATCGGACGTCGAAGACGAGACAATTGAAACAGCCTTTTAAACAAATCGAACGTTCGATTGAATGTAATTGAATCGCCGGGTAATTAGTTGGCGGGCGAAATCATGCAAATGGCCGGAGATTCGAATGGAAAATGTAAGTTTGCTCGAGTAGCAGGCACGTGACGAAACCTTTGCATTTTGATTGCCGTCGTTCGGATACCTCGTTTGAATATGTATGCGCTCGTTATAATTATATGAATATGTATCGCGTGAATATGTAACACGTTACAGAAACATTCGAAATCTGTTAATGGACGATTCGTACGCGGGTAAATGTTAACTTTCAGATATACTTTATCGTCCCACTTTGTTAAATAAACTCTCTCCACCTCGCTGAACCTGAATTCCCGTACATTTACACTGGGAGACGGGAAGAATCATCAAACTCCTAATTACACAAACCGTTCCTCCCCTTCTAAGTTCGTGTAAACAGAGTTCTACCGTACCGACCGGTCGCAGCGTGATAAATACATATAAATGCGATATTCCACCACCGCCGAGGAGAAATTTCCAACATCGTTCGACACCGTGTAAATAGTTGATTCGCTCGAAAACTGACACGAGAAGCCCCGCGATTTCCACCCGCGCGTTCAACGAAAAACAATTATCGCCCGGTTTCACCCCTCGTTCCTCCAGCCGCGAGAAGAATCAATGACACTCGTCCTCGTCGACGATTCTCCCGACGAGCTAATCGGACACGTCGAACGGACGAGCGAAACGCGACAGGTCGGACGAAACACGACACCCGACGTCGCGCGGACGACCCTGAAGGGCGGGAAAAACCACGCTGCTGGCCGCTCGTATGGAGAGCAGTGTATCCAGGATCGCGGTTAACACTCTGAAAATTTTCCCTCCGTTTCTCGCGTGAACGACGTTAACCCTCGAGTTAGAGTTAGAAAAGCAAATTTTACGACCGCTCGGAACGAAGGAGACGTTCGTGTAACCGGGATGAATTTTCGTGGTTTTAGCGAGGGTTTCTTTTTTTTTTTTTTTTTTAAGAAAAGAGAAAGTATCGTTGTCATAACAGTTGAGACTGTTTTCTTGAAAAGCGAATCGAGAGTACTGGAGGTTGGGATTTTTTCGGAGGGACGGGAAGGAAGTTGACAATTTCCTCCCGAGGGGGCGGATATTTTCTTTTAATTTCTCTCGAAGGGTTGCGCTTAATTTCTCGTGTTTTGATTCTCGAGATGTACTTTGCAGAATTTTCATTGAGGCTGAAAGATTGCTCAAGTGCGTGTTTATGTAAATTTATTTTATTTTACGTTGTAAAACGGAAGAAAGGGAAGGAATATCTTCGTAAAAAGTGTCCTTGAAGGAAATCTACCGCAAACGATGTCAAAATGAGCTAGGAATAAACTGCAAAACATTGCATGGAAGGATATTTCGCCCGAGAGACTCTCCTCTAGAAGAGTATTGTTTCTCGGAATCGTCACATTACTCGTTCAACGGCCCCCTTCATCCGCGAACCTACGCAAATTCTTTAAACGAAACCTCTCCGTGAAAGAGCGAAAAATCCACAGAGCAAATAAACATTCGGTACGAGCCGCAACCAGGAAGCACCATCTTCTCGAGTGCTTTCCTTCAAAACGTTTCCACGGGACCGGAGGAATTACTCTCGCGTATAATGCGCAAAACAGTCAACTTTGTTCCGATCAGTGTCGTACGAGTCTCTCGAGAAACTTTTCCAAAATTTCTGTCAACTTCAACAAGCTCGGAGAAGAAGGAGAAAACTAATTATTTATTTTACACGTGTAAATTTCTAAAAAGTCGCAACGCACAACACAGTTAATTGAGTCAATCGAGTCAATCAGTTTGGTTTCTGACAGGAAAAAAACTGCACGACTTGTACCCCAGTACGATTCGTCTCGCTGAAAGGCCCAGAAGCAACTTTTCGGCCCTTTTGCCATAAAATTTTATCGATATGCATGCATTTGAATCGATAGAAAACAAATTACAGGCGCGATCGTTCAGTGCCAGACGACGCCACTCCTACTCGAGGTCTACCCCACGCCCCCTCGCGAATCACGTGACCCAAATCGACCAATCGCTAATTTTCGTTGCATCAGCGTTGCACCTGAAGATTTTGCGCCCGTAATTTTCTGGCTTACCCCCGCTAAAATTACTTTCAGTGATGAAATGAAAGAAGAGAGAAAGAAACGCGAACACGGTAGAAATCAGAGTCAAAGAAGGAGGAATTCCGTATTGGAATCACGTTCGACGCGAACGATCGGCAGAGGAACGACCAGGAGGTTACGAGGGCTTTATGAGCGTTTTAGAATCGGTTCTCGAACCCGCACGAACATCCTGACCTCTATTCTACCCTCTTTCAGCGGCCGCCATCGAACGTAAAAACGAACAAGTCCCGATTCCATTCGATGTGCTGTCCGACATTCGCGTACACCGCGTACGATCTCTACCCTCTCCGCTATATATTCGCCGTATCGAGTCGGTAAGTAAAAGCCGTGTATCCAAGCTCGAGCGAGGAGAACGATTTCTTTCAAGGTTCGAAGGTTCGACGTTGAACGAGTAGGCAGACAATGGAACGGAATACTGGTTGAAAATTTGATTTCTGATACTTCAGTCCCAAGACGAATTGCGCGAATGGAAGATCCGACGAAACGAAACGTTTCAATTTTAGCCGTGCGATGTTCATCGATCTGTAATTGAAACGAATTTAAAGCACGCAAGTGAGAAATGACGGCGCGTTACAGAGCTCCGAGATTGATCGCCGAGCGTTATTGTAACGTCTTCTTTCAGATTTCCCGCCCAAGGTTGTGCGTAGGAGGGAGTAACGTGGAAAAGGAGGTCAAGGATTTCATACATAATATCGCTCCGGAAAAAAACAAGTGGCAATATACACACTTGGCTTGGTATTGGTAAACCTTTTATTTCCACCAACATCCCGCCATCAGTCACGTAACGAGTGTTCATCTCCCGCGCCGTGAATCGTCGATTTCACGTTCGTTGCTTTTATTTTCCAACTTCGAGAGCTGTTGCTCTCTCGACGAACGCGTTGTACGTTCACGTTCCGTAACTTTGCACCTTTGTGCGTGTTAAAATAAATTTTGTATCTTACAACCTAACGAACTGAAAATTAGCAACGTCTCTCGTCACTTTCTCACGATTTCTTCTTGCGCGCTTTCAATCCTTTCGATCTGGCAGAGTCGAATTAAAGCGTTTGAAGGCAAAGAGCTTTCGTCAAACATCAGAATGTCTTGCGAAGAAACTACTTCTCTCTGTCCGATAATCACGTATTTATCGTGAACGTACAGCACGCGATAAATTTGCAACGTTTTGCAATGTTAAACGTGCCTTGAGTAGATAAACAAATATTTATCGAAGCTGGTGTGTGCATCGACTGTACCTTAACACTGGCCATTTGTACGCAGCGGCGGCTTCGAGGGATGGTCTGCAGCGTAATTTGTACGTATATAGAGATAAGTCCTTGGAAAGCTAGAGTACTGGCCTTTAATAACCAGGGGATTAACAATAGACCACGCGTAAAATACATCGCGCTGTATTTTTTAGTTTAACGCCACGTATACAGCCAGCTGTGTGCTTCGCGCATTGTCCAGTTGCCATTTTTTGTCAATTTGACACCGAAACCACCAGGACAGTCAAAACGGCCAGTTTGGTTCTTCTTTCAAGCTTTTTTTTATTCAGAGTTCGCAATGAATTTCTGGAAATTATTATAGTGATCAGAGGATCATTCTTTAAGCGACAGTGACGTTGACGCTAAAACCGTCAAACGACGATTAAGAAGTAAAATTTTCATCGAAAAAATAGAGAAACTTTACGGCGTGCAATCTTTCGTTTGTGTGTTTTACGAAAACTTATTTAAATCTTTAAAAATACAAAAATTATGAATTGGTCGTTTTGACCACTTTGGTGATGATGGTTTTTACCAGAATTATCAGAATTTTTTCGCGAGTCAATTTGTCAATTCTCTTTTAAGGAGAGAAATTACATGATGTACCCCCGACTGAACCCATCCATCGTCAGTTGACAGTCGAACGTATCAAAGATGACAAAATCGCAGGAAGAAACTAAGAACACGCTCACTTTTTATTCGTTTCTCGCTCCTCTGCCCGGGGAAATAAATAACGAAATAACGAAATTTCATTCTTTCGCCCGAGTTTCGCCTCTGGTTCTAGCATTTATTTCGCCGCGCGTTCGAAACGCTTATACTCCTTAGCGTCGCGCGCACCAATTACCTCTCTCCCTGTAAAATCCTTTCTCTCGCTAATTATCCCCATTCCCACATTTTTTACATACCCGCTCGGACGAACGAACGAAATCTCAACACACCTTCGCGCAGCGACAGAGAAAGAGAGATCCGCTCAGAAGGAACGTCTAGTATCAATCTTTTATTCCTCGCAACGCGCAGATAAGAAGGAGGCTCAAAGAGAAGCCAATCAGACTTCTTCCCGGCGTCGCTACTCGCTTTATGAATTTTTCATCTCACCGGGGGGCGAGTCGCGACGACACGATCGTTGAAAATGCAAACGTTGCCACGCACGTTCTAACGCGAAAACGTTTGCTTCCTCGTCGTCGTATTTTTTTATATTCTCTGGTAAAACTGAGGACTTTCAGAAATTAAATAATTTGATTCGAGTAATCTGTGCTTCAATCCCGAAATTAAGTGGTTCGACTGCAAATTATTACTTTCAGTGCGCAAAAGTTTCTCAAATATACTTTCTGGTAAAACTGAAGATTTCCAGAAATTAAATAATTTGATTCGAGTAATCTGTGCTTCAATCCCGAAATTAAGTGGTTCGACTGCAAATTATTACTTTCAGTGCGCAAAAGTTTCTCAAATATACTTTCTGGTAAAACTGAAGATTTCCAGAAATTAAATAATTTAATTCAAGTAACATAAGCTTCAATCCCGAAATTAAGTGGTTCGACTGCAAATTATTACGTTCAATGTTACACAAAAGTTTCTCAAATATACTTTCTGGTAAAACTGAAGATTTTCAGAAATTAAATAATTTAATTCAAGTAACATAAGCTTCAATCCCGAAATTAAGTGGTTCGACTGCAAATTATTGCGCCGTCCAGTGCACGAAAACTTTTGAAATTAACACCTTATCTACGGATGGCTGAAATGACGTTGTTTGGCGTCAAATTGAACACTGTTGCCGTTAGGCGTTATATGAACGTCCTGCGTAGTGATACGCGTGTAGTTTTTGTAAAGTTCTGTTACACATGGACAATTGCCTTAATGCCTACCGTACTAGACAAAATTATTGATTTCCCAATATTTTGGGCGAAATTTTTAATTCTGCGATTATATTCTGAAATACGCACATGTTTGATTTTTCATAAAGTTTAACTTTTTTCGTAAAATTCAAACAAAATTCTTTTTCTTGCAAAAAATTAGCTTGACCTTCCCGTTGTCTTCACGTTGTTAGATAAGGTGTTAACCACGATGCGTTTCCAGAAATTTGAAATTTCTCCAGTCTCCAAAACAACGACACCCCCGGTAGAGTACCGAGTGACTGACTCTATAGTGGCAAAATTTCAATTAAATCCGTGACCGGAATGTCTCTCTCTCTCTCTTTCTCTCTCTCTCTCTGCTTGTAAATCGTGCCTCTATCGGCGAGATAGCGAATCCAGCGAGCGAAACGGGGACGAAGGAGCCGATGAGATCTCCGAAGAAGAAGCGCATCTGAGTGTTTTTTCGAGCACCGGGACGTGCACTCGAGAGTCGGCGATCTTTGGCCGTGAACGCGAAACGACAAATACCTCGGCTCGGCGCGCGGCGGCTCGAGTCAGTCAAGGACGGTCGAGTTTCAGCAGAAGCCGCGGAGAAAGCTTTCAGCCCGCGGTGTGCACCGGCTCGCTAACGCGAAGCCTTTTCACCTACGAGATTATGGAACATCGATATTTTCGGCCCGTGACCCAGTTCCCAGTTGCTTGCGCCGCCGCGCCGCCAGGGAAAGTGGAAAGGGGTCGGGGCAGAAGAGGAGGGGGAGAAAAAAAATCAAGCCGGATAGACGGAACCGGAGGGTGCGATTAGCCGATTGGAACGGCGCTGTTTGTTTCCACCATTCTCGTCGAACGTTTGTCCCCTCTGTTTATCGATGCGGGTCCTCTCGGATGATCGATCGTCCGCGTTGATCATTCGTATAGCAACCCCTCGACGCAGGGAAGAGTAGAATAATGCATTTCGTGAACAAAAACTCAGATGGCGAAGAAAAAATTCGCGCAAAGCTAAATCTCTTAATTGGACAAAAATTGAAACAGCTCGCGGGAGAATAAAATTTTCTGGAGATTTTGCCCAAAACCCCATAAAATGCAGTATTAGTTGTGAAATTTTCATTCTTATTATAAGTTAAAAAAATAATAAAATTCATATGAAAATGGAGGCTTCGCGCTTCGAGATGATTATTATTGCTGGATTATTGTTAAAAATTGTGAAATATTGTTGGAAATATTATTGGATTATCGACAAGTTTTCACGGTCATACTCTTCACGGTAGATCCTTTCGCTTTAGTTCTCTTTTAGTTAAGTTTCATCCAACGACAAAGTAACTGGATACGAAAAATCCAAAAAAATCTTGCATTCTGGGTGAAAGGATTGCAAGAAATAAACGTACGTTGCACGATTGAAGTCAGCACGATGTCACTGGTGCGGGATTGCAATGAGAAATAAATCTTTAATAGAATGTATTTACATCAGGATAATCTGACAAGACGTAAGGAGAGTGGCATTTCCTTGAAGTATCAAATATTGAATTCTTGCTGGTGTTGGGGCCTGGGGTTTCTCAAAAGGCGAATAGCTGTGGTTCGTGTAATCCAAAGTGTAGAATGCCTTTGATGGACGTGTGTAGCAGTAAGTAGCTGCATAATTGTGGTTAGTCGCGCGAGATTGATTTAGGATCGCCTTTATCGCGGATCGATACGTTAGATCGTTAGATGTGGAATGTCATTCGTACAGAATTTGAATTTCAGGACGTGTCATCCACTAATTTGCGTGCAACATCTCTGAATCTTCGCTCCCCGAATTTCTCTGAATCGTTGCGATTGTTTATGTCAAATTAAACGTTAACAATTCAGCGATATATCGTAATTGGAGTCTCTGCAATTCAATTTCGACTATAAATATTAAACTATAACCATAAATACTAACTATAAATACGTTCTAACGTTAACATTCTTCCGATGTCGATACGTCTTCGACTAACACATCGTCAAACCACGTGCGTCAGTTCGTGTCAATATTTACCAATCTGAACAAAAAAAGTTGAAAAGAGATGGACAAAACATAAAATGCAATATCCGCTGGTACATCCGTTGGTCAGTTCCATCAAAAATTTCAATTCCCTTTCGCCTATATTTTTTTCTCCTATTCTCTCAGTCTCTCTCTTTCTCGCGGACAACAGCAAGCAAGAAACGTGCAGCTGTCAGAGCGACGAGCACGCCGGGAAAACAAAGGAAAATCGGCGGCAGTCGATTCGAATCGCGTTTCGTTCCGCGCGCGCGTGCGATAACCCATAACGCGCGTGTCGTATTGTCGCCGCTGTCGATATATTTAAGTTGGGTCACGCGCCGCAAAGCAGAACGCCTCCATAAGCCGTACGCGACCGAAATTCATATCGGTGCTTCTTTTTTCTTTTTTTCTTTTTTTTTTCGATAAGCGGACTACGCGCCGGAATACGCGTTTCGTGTTCCGAATCCCCGAGAGACATCGGCCGATGCACGCGTAACACCTCCGACGTGAAATGGAACCGATTTCATTGGCCGCGGCGCGTTGCAGCGCCGAATCGCGAAAAAAATGTTGACCCTCTTCTCTAATCTTCCGCTCTCTCTTTCTCCTTTTTCACGTTCGAAATCGCAATCGAAAACTGTTGCGTCTTTTCGAAGAAAGGCAACTCGCGGTTGAATATCGAACCGAGTGACTGCCGAAAGATAAAAATTAATGGAAATACATCGTAGTTATTTCCGAGTGATGAGTTTTAACTTTTTTAGACTACTTTTAGAACTACCGACGAAAAGCAATTTCAGAAAATTTAAAGAAAAAGAAACAGAAAATCGTTACAATGAAATAATAGAGTTTATAAACTTTTACTTGTGAAATAAATCTCCACTTGCGTAGTAGGAAAGTCAACAGATTACGGGGCAAGGAAATTTCAATGTGGCGGGGAGAACGAAGCAGTGGAGGGGATGGCGCTCAGGAAAGTGGGGGCAAGGGTCCGCCGCCAGTTAGCCCACTCTGCGTTAGAGGAAATCGTTCTGTACGAGAATTTTCCTCTCACAACGCGAATAGTCCAAAGTAACACGTTTGAAATGACCATTGCCATGCCGACTTTTATCTTCCACGACCTATATTAACCTATGCAGTAAATATTCTATTATCTCATGGAAATTTCGCTGAAATCGTGATTGTGTTAAGAGTAGCCGCGTTGAGAAACGAAACAATTACGAAGCGGAAAAAGTCGATAACGATGAAAGAAACGGTCTAATTTTTAAATTCGAGAAATTTTCTGATTATTGAAAACGTTGTGCGAGAAATCGCGTCAGATGGAAAGAGTAGTCGTAACGCTGTACGCGTAAAGAAATTCGTTTCCAACTTCCACACGCCTGTTTCAAATTTCTCAAACGTTTACAGCTCAATCGCGTCGATATTCGTAACTCGTGGAATCGCTTAGAGAATCAGGGCAGCTCCGAGCAAAAGCTGAAACCGCCAGAGTGCATATCGATCCGAGGAGTATCGTCGGTGACTGAAATATTATCAGAGGTTTCAGCCCTCTCGTCGCGTCGCGGAGCATCGTGGCCAGAATGAAAAACAGATAAAAGCGGGACGCTGGTTTTCGAAAGTAATAGCGATAAATTCGGACGGACGGGCGGTTTTGCGAAGCTGGCTGCCAGGATAACGACGAGCACGCGCAAGGTTAAGGCCACAGGGTGAATTTTTACAACTTGGCTGACCGTTCTGGCAGACACCCTGGCGAACGATTGAACTTGACACTGACAGTGAGGAGGAGATTCTTCGTCTGGCGCCGATCGATCCGTCGCCGCTAAGTTTGGACGGGGATCGACGTTCGTCGCCTCGCGTTTTTCAGCCCCGGCGATGAACAAAGACGCCACGCTGAGTGGAACGATAGTGTTTGCACTTCTGCGAAGGATTCAGCAAACGGCGAAAGTGATGCAGTCGCCAGGCGCCTTATGGGTTGAACCATTCGCTGGATCGTGGAGATTTATATTTGTAGAGAGATTGTTGGGTCAGGTTTACCAAGTTTCTTGTCTTTTGTTGACTTGTTATATAGTGGAGACTGTGTATAAAGAGTCAGACTTGTGAAAAAAAGAAACAGTTTAGTTTATTAAATGCTAGAATTTTTCTTGTACTTTGAACATACTTCTCTGTATTCTTTAGTCAAAACTCACGGATCTCTTTCTTCCATTCCAAAAAATTTCACTGTAAGGAATGTATAGGTAACTTCGTCAAAAACTCTTCCAACTTTACGAAGTTGGAAGAAATTGGAGGCTTCGAGAGTGGATTTCACGAAAATCGTTCGACTTGAGATCTGCGAATTGTGCGAAGATTTATCAGTCCAGTTTACAGGGCTACTGTTTTGAGAATTCGTTTCTTGGATTTGGTAGTTAGAATCGACTGCTGAGCTGGAATCTTGACTTGGATTGTTTGAATCGAAAGTCAAAAGCAGTAAGCTGACTCGAAATCCTGAATTAATCAATTCCCTTTTTTTTCAATTTACTAGCTTTAAACTTACTCCGAGTAGGCGCGAAAATGCCAAGAGATCGAAAAATTTAAACGCCTCCTTTTCGTCGAATAACGTTCTTCTGTTGAATGATGTAGTGACACGTGAGAAATGAGAAAAGCAACGTAAGTGGCACTTTGTTAAATAGTCGTCGAACAATCGCAGCGAGGAGAGACGTTGCTAGGGGGGAAAAAGGAGAACTGACAGTGGATTACGGCAATCGTAAATCAGGAAATGCCAGATAATAATTTGCCATCATAAAACGACAAATTGGCAGTAAAAGTAACGGCAAGTAAAGGCAAGCAGTTTACGAGCATCCTAAGTGCAGCTGAAAGCAGTAAACGTGCGATAAAAATGCGATTATTACACGTCTATGCTCGTCAGAGGTGACAGAGGAAAGTCGTTTAAACAGTTATCTAACCTTCTGAATTGATATTTGCTCCAGCATCGAACCTTATCCTTCTGTTGATCGATGAAACGATCGCCGGTTTTTATTTTCTTCGGAAGAGTTCAAGTTGAATAATCTGTATTTTTTTTTTTTTTTTTTTTAATCAGCTGAAAGTGATTTTAGCAGGGGTAACCCAGAAAATCGGGTGCAAAATCTTCAGGTGCAACGTTGATGCAACGAAAATTAGCGATTGGTTGATTTGGGTCACGTGGTTCGCGAGGGGGCGTGGCGTAGAACTCGAGTAGGAGTGGCGTTGTCTGGTACTGAGCAATCGCGCCTATAATTTGTCTTCATTTCCTAGTCAGAACAGTTGCTTCTGGGCCTTTCAGTGAGACGAATCGTACTGAGATACAATTATTTTTCACGCTTCGTTGTGTGAAACTTTCGTTACGTGTTAAATAAACACTCAGATAAGTAAGACGATGTTTCGCGAGGATTACTTTACTTTAGATAGATTTTTTTTAATTCTACGAAATACCGAAACAAATAAATAAATGATCAGACACACCTCCTTCACGAGTGAAACATTTCAAGAGAAATCCAAAGGGGAAGAAAGGAGCAGCAGAGTTAAATCGATCGGACACATTGTTTCACTGACCAGCGGAAGAGAGATAACAGAGAAGAAGTAACCGTTCAACCGCGAATCAAGAAAGACCGGGAAAAGAGGCGGTGATTGATGGAATATTATAAAAAAGGAACGAGCACCAGTTCCGCTGGCATTTAAAGGAAGAAACCTTTCGACCGCCGATGCGTGAAAATCGTTCGTCCGTCACAATTCGTTCGGATGATTAATCGTAGAGATTGACGGCGGACGTCGGCAACCGCAGCGATACTTTGACTTTCAATCCTTTCCGTAACACTGATCAGCCCGATGAACAGAGAGACGATCAGAATGATAGAGAAGTGATTCGACCGATCGTCAGAAAATCGGAAATCCATTATTAACCGCGTCCAACGCCGACAGGCTATTTGCCATGAAAACAATAAAAACTGATTGATCCCTTAGCCACGAGGAACAGAGTCGACTCTGCGGCTTTCAGTACACGCGATACCGGGAAAGGAGCTTTCAGTGGGAAGGATATTCGAGATCTGATGGAATATTTACTTCTCTCTGCGTGTGCGCTCGTCGCGATAATCGCGTTGCATCGGCGCGAAAAACGGGAAACCAAAGAGCAGAAACGATTTAACTCGACTCGATGATAAATCGGCGGATCTGCGGCGACGTGAAACTCTGTGGATAATTTGAAATTTTACCGTAAAGATGGTATTACCATCTATGTTACCATTGTTGCCACTGCTTTTTGTATCTTCGAACTCGAAAAGTGCGCAGTAACGATGTGAAGGTGGAGTTTCAACTATTTGAAAATTTTTGACTCTTCGCCTGACGCGCTTTCTACTCCGCTTGTTAAATAGTATAGAACATGTGTCGTTACCATTGTGTCCAAACGGCACTATGTTATAATATTCTTCCAAGTCCTCGACAGCGAGCGTGAGTGGAAATTGTTTAATTAAAAGTCGATATCGGAAGCGTGGCGGAAGTAAAAAATTGTTTATTCCGACACAGAATCGCGTCGTTGCGGCGATATGCATTTCGGGAATGGAGAGGATTAATATTGAATTCGATGAACACGGGCTACACTTTCGTTTTCGCGTGAAACATCCGATAAAATACGTCCGACTATATTTTGGAAGCAAACCTAAATAAATGGGCCACACTATTTGGAAAAAAAATAATAAACTCCGGCGTAATTGACGCTGATCAATGAAAACGACCAATGCGATCGTAAAACCTCGCGGATAACTGCGAGAATAAACGTCGTTTCACCTCGACGGTGAAAATTCGTTCGTTCTAAACAACGATTTTTAATAACGCGACGAGCCATGAATGCCAGTGGAATTAATTGAGATAGTGTGCTTAAACGCATTAAAAAAGAAAGGACAGATTAAACGAGAAATTGAGAGAAAAATTGCACGACTTGTACCCCAGTACGAGTCGTGTCACTGAAAGGCCCA
>KQ435758.1:2910-63267 GCA_001276565.1 Melipona quadrifasciata | reverse complement strand
GATACGCAAACATTTGAATCGATAGAAAACAAATTACAGGCGCGATCGCTCGGTACCAGACAGCGCCACTCCTACTCGAGGTCTACGCCACGCCCCCTCACGAATCACGCGACCCAAATCGACCAATCGCTAATTTTCGTTGCATCAGCGTTGCACCTGAAGATTTTGCGCCCGATTTTCTTGGTTACCCCCGCTGAAATCACTTTTAGTGATAAAATTTCGATGATCCGCAGAGAAAACTCCAAACTATTGTACATTTCGTGGTTTAACAAAAAAGGAAGAATTCACGGCGAAGGAAAATATTGTCCCCCGCGTAATGCAATCTGCCGTGCGGAATTATTCGAGAAATTACGGGTAGTCGGACACGAAACGCTTTGAAAAGCGTCGATCTCTCGCGGTTTAGCGAGACGACGTGCTCGTTCGGCGTGTCGTTATAAAAATGAAGTAAAAGGCTGGAGAGTAGATTCGTGGACCAATTGCACCGACAAACAGCGAATCGATTTTTATTCGCTACACGCGAGACGCTCCGTTTCCTCGAGCGTTTCGCACGACTTCCGGCCGCGCCGGAAGAATGCTCTTCACGCTCCGCGACCCTACTCGCGTGCGTACCGTGGTAGAACCGAGAAAACGAGACGTTTTCGCGTCGGTCTATTCAACGCGATCGTCCTTTGTCCCTCGCAGCAAGAAAATGGAACAGACGCGAAAGAAAATGGAATACGCGCGTGCTCTTCGTTAATCGGAACCAGGTCAAAACACTGGCTGGATCGTAATCGTTGGAATTAAAAAGGTTAGTTAATCGATCGCCTCCTCGAACAACGAGAACCGAGAGAGAAGACACGGTAATAATGGCAAGAATTAAAGAAACGCGAAGGGAAAAGGAGTGCAGTCGGCTCTGGTTTAATCGTTCCAATTAGGGCCGGCGATCGCGTGACAAAATTACAATCGATTAATGAGCCCGCTCATTGGATAGGTCCAATCACGTAATTTCCAATTAAACAAAATGCAGCTTAACCGACGCACGGTTTAATAAAACCGGTATAAATACGCGGCCGGCAGAGAACTGCGGTCACTTTCAAAACCGATCTTGTAACAATGGCGACCCTTTTAAATTAATTGGATTGCAATTGTCCGCGCGGCGCGAAACGATGCCGCGCGCGCGATAATTGCGATCGCGGTGCTTCGCGTCGCGAGATTCGCGTTACACAATTAACCGTTACTATTTGATGAAATCGTTTACGAAGTTTCGCCTCGATTTATTTGCCTCGATGCGGCGGGGCGCTTGATTTAATTTTACGTCGTTTCATCGTGCTTTGTAGAAAAGTATCTTTCCACGTTGTTTGTTTGTTTGTTTGTTTGTGAAAGTTTATTACTATATTTTCATTTACCTCGTGTGTTTACGATTCTGCGAGAGGTGCGGAACAGGACGAAGCAACGGGAAGAGAAATCACGCGTGCTCCGTGGCCCGCTTTTCTTTTTTCTCTTTCACAGAATTCCCCGCGCGTGTGGCAATTGCAATTGAGAGAAGCTGGCCGAGAAACGTTGTAACTTGCTTCTCTGTGACAGAAACCTTTCTCTCCCGCAACTGTGCTCGCGTTGAACGTATCGTATGAAACTGTCTGATCGCCTGTCGATCGCAAAAGCAGTCAATTTTTCCGCGTGTCGTGGCACTTGACGCGCGGTGAAAATTCGTCGCACACGCAACGAGCGAATCACTTTACTTCGTCAGATCCGCGATTCGGCGCTCCTCTCTCGAAACTAGTGAATATCAACGCAAAAATCCGATGGGGAGGAAAAAGAGAAAACGATCTTAATAAATGTAATAAATTTACGATAACTATCGTACATAATGGAGTAATAACTTAGAGTAATAGTTTTCAGTGATGATCGATTTGTAACTGTATCTATAGGAAAATAAGGGAAAGATGTACGTTTTCGTAGTTCAATGTCTCACAATGCATCGACTTGTACTACTGAAATCGTCATTTGTCTTTATGTAATGTCAACGATTAATTTTTTGGAATTTTTTTTTCATTATCTTGTTACTGTATTTAATACCTTCTAATTTAACCTTCTTTCTCACTTAAAATCAGAAAATTAGAAATATTTTTTAAACACGTATATTAAATATTATAAAGTGCACTTTCTTTAATGTCTAATTTCCAAGATTGAAGTAAATTTCTAACATGCTATCATTTGGATTTCAATATAAATATCAATCAATTAAATTGACGAGATTCAGAATTAAATCGAATTTGATTCAATGGTTCTCGAAAGTTTGAAAAAAAAAAACTACAGGATCGTCTGAAGATTAATTATTTAAATTTAGATTTAGGAAAGAGTTCGGCTTCCAGGTTTCTCAGTTCTGTCAATCGACAGAATCCCCCCCAAAAAATCCTCCAACGCTTGGATTATCAATCGCGACTGTAAACTCAGCCAGCGCGCTAAAACTCTGATCGATCAGGATTAGAAATCCGGAGAGGTGGAGGATTTTCTATGCTCATTTTGCTGGATTTTATTTCACAGAGGAAGGATCGCCTTCGGGGCGACACGACGTTTCGTAAATCTCAAAGCTCGAAACGATTAGAAAGACGCGCGTTATCAAGGAACAATCTTCCAGAGTGCCTCATCTTCATCTTTCTCGAAGCGGAATCGCGCTTCCAGCTCCGGCTCGCGATTTCCAGCCGAGTATGTGTTTCGCGTCCAAACAATCGATCGGCCGACGCCGATGTTATCTGCTCGTCCTCCACGCTCGCTCGCTCGTCTCTTGTTCAGGGTTGCCTACGAACGAAGACCCCGAGCTCTCGATTTCCTTTCAGGGTTCACCGAATAACCACGGGAAAAAAAAAACTGCACGACTTGTACCCCAGTACGATTCGCCTCACTGAAAGGCCCAGAAGCAACTGAACACAACTTTCTTGCCATAAAATTTTATTGATACGCAAACATTTGAATCGATAGAAAACAAATTACAGGCGCGATCGCTCAGTACCAGACAACGCCACTCCCACTCGAGGTCTACGCCACGCCTCCTCGCGATTCACGTGACCCAAATCAACCAATCGCTAATTTTCGTTGCATCAGCGTTGCACCTGAAGAGGCCCGATTTTCTGGGTTATCCCCACTAAAATCATTTTCAGTGATAAAATAATCGTATCATGCGCGTGATACAAAAGGACGTACCAAGAGAATGGATCTCTGATTTTTATCGCTTTATTTACTACGTTTGCTTGCTACTTTTAGACCAATCGAAACACGTATGCGCACGTGTACGTTGTTTGATCGGACAATCTTCTCAATTGATGGGGAAAGTTGAGGAAACGGATAATCGGATTATTTGATCAATTTTAACGCGCCAGTTACCAGAGATCGAAGCGTGGAACTTGTGTCGGTCAGATGAGACTGCAAACGATGGAGAGGAGTTTGCGATGGAAGAACAAATCTTTAAAAATCCGTCATAAAACTACATAATTTTGTATAATTTCCCAATTATGATCTATATCTATATAATTTATACATTCGTTTATTAATTTATAATTTATTAGTTATTATTAATAATAATCTGCGTTTGTGTATAATTTATAGAGGGTGATTCACGTAACACCTCAAATGACTTTTTAATCGTGCGTCTGATAAAAAATTGTTTAATACAAAAGTTGCATGATCTTAAGGGGTACAAAATCTTATTATCTTCGGATATACATTCATATAATTTACCAAACATACGTTTCGACCAAAGTGTTGAATTAAGCAGAGATTCAATTTATAAATGAAGAAATATCTGCAGATTTGCCTTTGTTGATTAACTCGCAACTTTCACGTGGAATATTCTTAATGACAGAGACTCCTAGAGAGAGAGAAAGAGAGAGAAAGAGAGATTTTCTGCAGCGCAGCGAATTTTCGCGAATTGTGATCAAGCGTCCTGGTCAGTTCAAATACCAGGGAGGAAAGTCTCCTCGAACAAAGTCACCGCTGGAACTTGGAGGGACACCGATGATCAGCTCTCCATTGAACTTCCTCCAAAAGTTCCCTCCTTCCTTTCTCTTCACTTTTGGTTGGAAGCGAACGACGCTCGAAGGAACGAAATTCCAAAGAGAGGGAACGTGCTGCCGAAGCAAAGACCTCGAGCTTCCAGTCGGAAAGACGACAGAGGGAAGAGTCGAACTTTGCAACGCGAAATTCCTTCTCGCCCGGAGATTTTTATTTCTTCGCGATGGAACGAGCAGTCGACTCTCCTGTTTCTTTCCAAACGCAGGTAGCTTTTATCTCTTTCCAGATAACGAAACGTGAGCGCGAATGTACAGTTTTATTCTTGACAGAAACGTGTTGGTACCGGAGAAATTGCGCAAGGGAGGATCGACAACGTCGATAAAGCAAACAGTCATCGGCGATTCTCTTTCCAGGGAAGAAATGTCTGATCCTTGGATTACCGCGTAATATCGTCAATTCGATAATTGTCAATTCGTCAAGTGACAAAGTGAGCGAACTGCAACGCGTATGACAATTGCAAACGGAATTTGATAATCCTGTTGTCGCGTCATTGCTGAAAATGGACTGAGCTACCAGTCAGAGGAGAGAGCTATCTGCGTTCGTCTATCTATAGAATATATAATATCTACTCTTAGCGTACAGCGTAATCTGCCCGTTATAGTCGTTAATCTGAAACGGGAAAGCGGCTGTTGTTTTTCCTATACAGTGTACAATATCCATAACCAGTGAAATTACGTACGAACGCCTACGATACAACTACCGTTGCTCTTTACGTACATACGTCGGGTTTCCAATATCCGCATAATATCATTGAACATGTTCAGAAAATGAATAACAACTGTCGCTACCCTCTCAACAAAATAATTGTACAACGATCACTCGTACTTTTCTCAACGTACATTACTTGCTGCTATTTTTTCTTAAAAAACGTACACTTGTAACTGTGATCTGTCGCATTTCGAAACTACGCTGTAGTTGAAGTTGCAACAGCCTGCAACCTGCGTTTGTGAAAGGGTGGAATATTTTCTCGCTTTTGCTATTTATTGCAAAATTTAGGGAAAAACACGTCATGTATTTTTGTAATTTTGAACAAAGAAAATTTCCAATTAAAGAAATCTCCCGGATTTCATTCACCAAGGACAGATTCGAAAACTAATCCCACAAGATAAGATGTTCGCACTGTTCTAAAAATGGGACTCGAAAAGAATCGAGGTATTGGTGGCATTACGTGTAGTTCCTAGTTTTAAACAACATCGTTCTTCTCTCTCTAAAAAAAAAAAAACAAATTAATTTTTTACTTCTTTCTAATATATTGATGAAAGTTCAAGTTCTTCCCTCCACACTTTGAATTTTTAGTATTCTTCAAAAAATAAAATGTCAAGTCCCGTAGACACCGTAAACACCAATGAAATTAAAAAAAAAAGAAAAAAACACCGAAAGAATTTTCTCATTTTATTGTGATTCAGCTCAATTTCGCACCAGGTGCGTTTATTGTGTTCTCGTCATCGCCTAGAAATAATTGAGCACATCGCTGCACACTCTCAAAATAAAAAAAAAAAAAAAACGCTTGAAAGATTAATTAATAACTTGGCGCGCTGTTATATCAAAATAATCGAGAATCGAGAGAGAGAGAGAGAGAGCGAGGGTTAACATCGTTTGGCTTTCTTGGTTTCAACTTGTGAAGCTGACGCATTGGGGAGATGCTGCAACGGTAATTCTGCAAAATGGGAAACAACAGTTAAAGGGGTCATCTTTTAAAATAACGCGACGAAGAACCGGAGCTTTTCTATTCCGGCCGACGAAATAAATTCAGCCGCGTGTTTGCCAATGAGGAGAAATTTTCGCGTCTTCTTCGCTCGGATTAATTCAATTACCGTCGCCCCCCTTCGTGCCTTCGTCGCTCTAAATCGGTCACCATCGATTCGTCCGAGGAAAGAGAAAAAACGGGCGTCTGATCGGTGTTAAAGTAGAACGAGCATCCCCCTTTCGCGCGTTTTTCCTCACCCACGAACAAAATTGAGGTCTACACCGTAATCTCTCACAAACGATGAAATTATACATAATTAGTACACGAGTAGGGTTTGTTTTTCGTTTGTAATAACGAACCATGATGTTGATATCAGTAATTCCGATTATGTATATCAGCCGAGATCAGAGTACCTCAAATACCTAATCGAGAATTTCACTTATTTTAATCAATTAAAATGACTTTGTTCACATCAACTGATGTTGTTATACACGTTACGATTATATTAAAAAGATTCTATATAGTTGCGATAATTTAGAATTGTCCAATTCTGTACGATATGCTGATATATAACGTTGTAAGTGCGATCGTTTATTGTAAATAAAATTCTCGACGCAAATTAAGGAATGGTGTCTGACTCTGATCTGAATTGATAATTTATTCTCACGATTCACGCGATTCATTGGTACGAGTGAAAAGATCAAAGAAGGAAAAGGAAATCGATTTGTAGCGGCCTAGGATTCCTCAAATACGGGTTTCGAACACTCGACTGGCACAAGCCGCTGCAAGTGGCTGCGCGCCTAGCGTCGATGTCCTACCGATCTTCGACGTTAAGCAGCAGAGTGTGCGGAACCCCGCTAGGATGGGTGGACCAGCCTCTAGTAAGTTTAGTTAGTACAACAAGAGTTATAAGAGTTTTGGTACAACAAAAGTTAAGAGTTTAGTTCGACAAGAGTTAACAGTTCAGTTTACACAGTCAGTCAGTGCGTAGTATCAAGTACACGGTTCGCAACATCAAGTGACTCGCGCCCGTCATCCCGATAGCTGATGTAAGTGAAGTTCTAATAAGGTATTGCAACGAAGAACACCAGTCTCGTCAATCACACATCTCTCTCCAAAATTATACTAGACGGCTGTAATATAATACTGTTATAATATAAATATAACAATACTGTAATGTTTACTAATCGTAGGAATGCACGAAGAGAAAGAAAATGTGGTGGGAGAAAACGCGACGTTTTTCTTTTTGAAAAAGGAGAGAGTCGAGCGAGCGGAAAAACAGGGTCGATTTGAATTGTGACCGCGTATCTTAGTTGTTAATCCGTGTTCGTTATCTTGTTTAATCACCAGCGTTGTTATTAAATAAATATTATTTATATTTAATCTCCGAATTAGAACTTAATAGAAGAGAATAATTTGTATTACAGGTTACACACCGCGAGGATGATCTAATTTCTTGCTAAAGCGAAAGTCGATTATGCAGAGATGTTAATTCGTTTTTTCTTCTTCTTTTTTTTTTGTGAACACGAGGCAACCGAGGATATTAACAGAAGTTTTTTGCGAAAATACGGCGCTGGAAGAGCGAGCTAAAAGCAGAGCAGTTTTTCTTTTTTTTTTTTTGTACCACCGTGAACAAAAAACCAGTTTTCAGAGGAAATTAACTCGGCACTGACCCCGCGCGATTAAATCTAGATCAACGATTTTTTCGTACACGAGCGAATCGTATTTCCGCGAGACGTTTGGCTTCGCCCGTTCCTACGAACTTTCCCTCTAATCTACGACCGAATCGCAACTGACGTTCGATCGAATCGTTATTCGACGATTTATTCAACAATAAAGTTTGCGCAATTCTACATTAAAGAAATGAAGCCCGAGTCTCGTAAAAACCTGCCTGTTTCCTCTGTACAGAATGTTTCGCGAACAAATCAGGCCACCTGGATATTTTCTCAGTTGGTGATGGTACGACAATCGTTCCTGACTCGTAACTTTTAAATATATTTTTCGACGTTTCTTTGGGTCATTGACATTTCTTGTACGTGTATACGTGACATATGTATCACATTAGTTTAAAAATTTTCAAGTCCAAAGTCATTTGAAGATCACGTCATAAACGTATCTGAACGTATATTCTTTTACGAACCACGTGATGGAACAGAAATATAAATACACGTTAGGAAAGTAGTTCTTCCATCCGATCTGTTGGAAGGTTCAATTTAAATTACGTCAGTAAACTGTATTACGTTTTCTGCATCTTTGCATCCTTAAGTTTCCCACGAAAACGCGGTCTGGTAATTACGGTAGTGAGCGGGGATGAAATTCCAACATCTACGTAGATAAAATTGAGTCGTGCCTTTCCTCTTCTTCTTCAGACCTGTCCATTTGTTTCGTGCCCGCTGCCCAACTCCGCGCAACTTCAACGCCCGAGCTTTAAATCCGAGAAAATTCCCGGATCGATCAGCGTTTCGCAACGAGTTCGCAAAGTAACGACTGAATTCGCGCCAACTCCGAAACGAGCGCTCGTTTCGAATTTCAAAAAGATTAACAGGCTTGGAATTCGATTAGTCGGTGATTCGTGTCGGTGCAGTCGGCGCTTTGTCCGAGCGGACAGGCGTCGCGTTGTTTAATTTGTCCGAAAATGAATCGCGACGTGTCTCTGTGCCGCGGGGCAAACTAATTCCCCGGAGTTCACAGTCAATCGGTTAACCGCGACGAACTTCTATACCCGGGGACACTTTATTACCCAGTGACTCGAGGGTTAATTAGCCTGATAAAGAATATTCTCTCCATCTTTTCTCTTATAAATTATCCCCGAAACGAAATCTTGCGAAATTTCACCGCGATCTTGTTACCATTTCAACGACAAAGAAATGGATCGTTAATGATAGAACCATTAAAATGATCGAGACGATTTGTAATTTTTATTAACTGGATATCTTACAGATAAAAGCTTGTAAAGTTTCTTCTTGGGGATAACCCAGAAAATCGGGCCTCTTGCAACGTTGTGCGACGCTAATGCAACGAAAATTAGCGATTGGTTGATTTGAGTCACGTGACTCGTGAGAGGGCGTGGAATAGACCTCGAGTAGGCGTGGCGTTGTCTGGTACCGAGCGATCACGCCTGTAATTTGTTTTCTATCGATTCAAATGTTTGCGTGTCAATAAAATTTCATGGGAAAAAAGTCGTCTTCATTTCCTAGTCAGAAGAGTTGCCTTTCACTGAGACGAATCGTTCACTGGGGTGCAATTTTTTTCTTAGTTTAACATGTCTGATGGAAATTTTACGTTTTAATCGAAATTGAAAGATTGAAGAGTCCTTCCAGCTCACATTTGTGAAAAAAAAATCTCGATCAGCACGCTGCCACGTTGCAACGCGGGAAACGCGCGTAGAATTATTTATTGCAAATAGCAGCGAGGAATGTTGCGCGTTAATTGATTCGTTCCACGGTGTCGATACAATAAACGAGCACCACCGTGCCGCCTCCAACTATTGATCTATCGCACCGCGTATTTATGGTAACGTATCGGGGCACGAAAGTAGCCGCATTTATTGGCAACTGCAGAAATGTCGGTGATACCGAGAGAGGGATAATGGGGCCGGCCGGAATCGTACGAACACGCCGCCGAATATCAGCCGGTGTAAATGTAGATCAGAAGTCATAAACGGGGTGAGCTCTCGGTGTATGAAATTGAACTACGATTTCCACGGTGGAGAATCACGTGAAGAGAATGCGGATTCGGTTTGCCTGTTCGGCAACGGTGGGATATCATTTGGAGCCGTTAACTCGCGCAGCGATCACAACTGGATTAAGAGTAATTACGCAAATTAGTCGAGCACGAGTGAAAGAACTGAATCGCCAAACGTCACGATGGATATCTCATTTTAAATAATTAGAGCACTTTCGGTTACACAAGTCGAGTGACTGATCAAGTCAACATTTCCCGGGAACGAGGAGTTTGAGATTTCTAAAGTTCCAAGCTCATGAGGGATTATTAGATCCTAAACGTGAAATATCGCCAAGATCGCAAAGATACAAATATATATATATATATAAAGGTGGAAAGTCTTGAGACGCCAAAGCTTCAAATTGCAAACTTTTTGCTTCCGAAATTTCCACGACTCTCTGACAACTTAACACGAAGTTCTGCGAAAATGAAAAAGGAAATCCAACAACTAGAAAGTCTAAACTCTAGCACCGAAATTGCACAGTGTTGCGTCCGTGAGAAGTTGCGCGGAAAAAGAAGTTCTACAGTTTTAGAGTTTTATTTTCGTCGCGAGCAGAGCTGTACACGGTCCGTAAATAACTCACCGTAGACAGGAGCGACCGGAGTGAAATCGGTAGAACGGAAAACTCTGTGTGATTCAACGGTGTACGCTCGTTTGTACCAGGCTCATTATTTATGAATCCTGTGTCGAGGCACGATAGCGCCAAAGAGTCTGGAGGTCGAGCTGAACCGATCGAACTTCCTTAGGAACGTGTAAATGCGTTCGTATTGTGGCTAGGTGAAACCGATCCCTCCAGATCGAACTGGATTCAATCGATGTTCCGTAGAAACGTACCCCACTGCGCTACTTACGATCAAGTTCAACGACGTTGAACGCGTCGGTAAACCGATCGGCGAGGCACGTCCGATCTGAATTTCACTCGATTCGATTATTTTTTTTTTTCAGGTCAGGTACGTATTTGTTACCAAGTGCACGATAGTCAAGGTAACGTTCAAAGAGCGTTATCGATCTGATTTCCATCTGACTTCGCTCACTCGCTCGCAGCGCGCTCGCTGTCGACTCACTTGGATCCCACTGAAGAAAATGGAATATTCCGAATCGAATCGCGTGTGTGGCCTTCCATCGGAAATTTCCCATGTGTTTCAACAACAAGATTAATTTATTTCCACGAAGGCTTTCAGCAGATCTGCCCTGTCTACTTGCGAGAGGATGCAATTAAGCCCGATGGAATTTTGTTGACGTGAAGTTGGACAACTTTAAGCTGTTGGCGCACACACGGTCCCGTGCCATCGAACGAAATTCAATTTTAATTCCACCTCGAAATTCTACGTTCTCACCTACATTTTGTACGCGAATCAGCAAACTGATCGCGTTATAAATTAAACAGCTCTCCCAGCTCGAGTTCCACACTCGAGAGAGTCGATTCGTTGGCCAACGTTGCCCAACGCGTTTACCGGATCAGCAGCGTGCTTTTCAGCCCCGTGGAATTATGCCCAATTGGAGAGCGCAGCGCGATCCGCGCCATTCGTGCGAGTGCGCCACTAACTCAAGAGGAGCTTAAGGTCGGGCTGGCTCGCGACGTTGCATGCTTGTAAAAACGGCGATTAAGATACGGATCTGGAAGTGCACTTTGCCGGGGAACGGCAAAAGTGGTGGCAAGGTCCAAAGTCGTGCATGTGCTCGCGCACGCTCTTTCCGCGACCGAGACCTCCTCTCATCTCTTTCGCTTTTCCTCCTCATCGCAACGACGATGCAGATCTAGCCGAGGATTAAATCGTCTTCGTCCATTTGCGCGAAGTGTTCCGCGGGCGTAGCGATTAATCTGTAAATCGGACACCAAATCCCGTCTCCCGGACTGGAAACTCTTACTACGCAATTACGAAAATTGACAGACTGTGGCGCACCCCCATTGAGGTCTTGACTAATTTTTAACATCGAATTCCACTTGCGAATTAAATTCCACTTCCAGCCGCACGAACGCTCGGAGATCTTGAAATTCTTGTGCAAAGAATACAATTTATACACTTTGAAGTTTATCATAAAGCGCTGCAGCTCTAATTGACTTTCGTCTGTTTTTTTTTTTTCTTTTTTTTCTTTGGATTTCGTTGAATCGGTTTACTACAGTACTCGAGGTAGCGTTACCCTAACCTAACCTAAACCGCATTGCATTTAACTTAAAAATTTAGTTTGGTTAATTTCTTATTTCTTATTAAAGTCACATCCACCTTCTCGATAGGTTTTAGGGCAGGCATACAGCAAAAGGTATAATCCTGCATCTTTCAAAAATTCCAAGGCTTTTTCCCCGGCATCTTCTTTTTGCAACACTTTGAATGAGCTCATAAGCTCGACGCGTATTTCTTGTTGGTTGGGATTGCAAGAAAAAAGTTTTAGAAAGCCTGCGGTACTTATGACTTTCGCCTTTACCTTCGAGCGTCGTTTATAGTCCGCAAGTAGCGTCCTTGTTCCTTCTAGGAATTTTACAGATCCTTTCGAGGATCCTTCGGTGTCATGTTCGTCCTTTAATGTCAATTTCACTCGTCAATCAAAAAATAAAAAATTAAACTAATCCAGTGAATTTTGCTCTCGAGCTAATTTTTGTCCCCGAGTTAGTTTGGTGGTAAACTTTGGACAAGAACGAGTTCACTTTCGAATTGACAATTATCGAGTCGATAAAGCGCCCTTCTTTTCCCTCTGGCTCCTGTTAAAAATGGCTTTTGCTTTCAACATCTTGCTCTTCTTGAACCACCCCATGGAGCAACCACGTTTAATCCACTTACGGGCCGCCTTTGTTAATAATTTATTTAACAACGTCCGCCTCGGTTGCCCCGAGAAACTGGCCGGTTACTTCGTTCCGACGATAACAATAGCGGCACCGCAGCGCGAAGAAACGTTCCAGGCAGCTAGTAAAAAGAACGAAGGCGATTTCGGGCTTTTCGTACAAATTCGTCGACCCGGTAGAAGCACCCGGTTCGAAGAGGATTTCCTCTTTTGGTACTTTTCAACTTCCTCGTCTCCCGACTTGCGCTAGTCGGTAAAGTTTCATCGTAGAGACGGCTTGTAAAATACAATAATATTTTGTATCTGTATTGTATGTACAAATGACAATAATATTTCGTTGGACAGATCTTGAAGAAGGGGCTCGTTTTCATCCTTGTGACTTTAAAACTAATTAATTGGCGAATTGATCTTAATACACGATCTGATCCAACAATAAGTTGATCTTTGATAATTTGATCTATGATAATTCAGTCGACGAATGTTCGACAAGCACAACCAGCTCTCTTTAGCTTCGAGAAATATGTTAGTGAAGATTGGTGTACTGCATTTTCTCGCTCTGATTCAAACCTGGACACAGTAAAATATCCTTGAAATCAGCAAAACGTACGAATAATTGTCCGGAATTGTCTTTTTGAATTCAACGAGCAACTTGTACGCTAGTAATTGAGAAGGAAGTCGAGCGACCCCCTCACGCGTTGAGAACTTTACAAGTTTAGAATCGCAGCTGATCGCTACGGCGCTTGATTATATTCCATCGCTGTTTGTACGCAATCAATATTATTGATTCAAGGGGAAGCGCGCGTTGCGAACGTAAATATTGAAAGTGTCGAATGATTCCGCGACTAGAACGACTTGGAAATCACGCACGATGTCTGGTCTGCGATGAAACGCGAACGATTCGATCTTTCTTGTCGATCCCCCCACCGAGCTGCGTGCTTGACGCCAGTATCGATCTCAATTCTGTCTTCTGGATTCTTCTACCTCAAGTTCGCGGAAAAATTCCTGAGTTGTAATTTTCCTCTGATTTATCCTGACTCCTGGTTCTAAAGCTTTTCCAAAACGTTCCAAGTTAGAGATTTCAATGTTTATTGAAAAATTTGTGACGAAGAAAATTCTAGGATTTGAAGTTTTTGTTCAATGTCCTAAATTCTGTGCACTGAACTCTCCAATTTATCGAGAAATTTGTCACAATGAAAATTCCAAGTTTTAAAGCTTCTAAAAAAAAGTTCCAAAAGGTCTTCCAAATTCCAGATTTCAATTCTCCTAAATCGTGTGCGTTGGAAATTCTCTAATTTATTGGAAAATTTATTATACAGAAAATTCTAAATTCTTAACTTTTTTAAAAAAAAGATCCAGACTTCAATTACCCTAAATTCTACGCTTCGGAAATTCTCTGAACTTTTTTAAAATTTCTCCCAAAATTGCAGACTTCGACATTCTAAATTTCAAATCTCCTAAATTCTGTGCGTTGGAAATTCTCTGATTTATTGAAAAACTTGTCACAGAGGAAATCCCAAGTTCTAAACTTTTTTAAAAAGAGTTCCAAGTTCCAGACTTCGACATTCTAAATTCTGTGGATTAAATTCTCCAATTTATTGAGAAATTTGTCATGGAGAAAATTCAAAGTTCTTAACTTAAAAAAAAAAGAAAAAGATCCAGATTTCAATTGCCCTGAATTCTGTGCGTTGGAAATTCTCTGACTTGTTGAAAAACTTGTCACAAAGAAAATCCCCAAAAAGAGTTCCAAGTTCCAGACTTCGACATCCTAAATTCTGTGCATTAAATTCTCCAATTTATTGAGAAATTTGTCATGGAGAAAATTCAAAGTTCTTAATTTAAAAAAAAAAGAAAAAGATCCAGATTTCAATTACCCTGAATTCTGTGCGTTGGAAATTCTCTGATTTATTGAAAAACTTGTCACAAAGAAAATCCCCAAAAAGAGTTCCAAGTTCCAGACTTGGACGTTCCAAATTCTTTGCTTTGGAAATTATAGCATTAATGAAATTTCAAGTTCCTACAGCTGCGCACGTTCGTAAGAAAAAAAAAAAAAAAAAAACAGTTTCCGCGTTTCGGATACTTTTGCAAACGACTGTAGATGATTAATTTGATTAATACGTGATTTCCGCAGGCTGGCGAGAAACTTGGCGAAAAGTTTGGCGATTGCACGAACCCGGCGTAGGCGCAACAGAGAAGAAGGAGAGAGGGTGCACTCGGCGGCACCGCCGCCGAATATCGATCGTCCCACTTGTCAATTCGAGTATAAAGCGATATACATATTTGAAAACAGTCCGCTGTAAATATCGGGAGCGCCCCCTGTCAGCCTGTGTTAGCCCTCTGTGGTTACGCAACCGTGGAGAGTGGAGGTCACGGGGGCAGAGTAGTGAACCTGGTCCCGATCGCCTCGAGAAATCTTGGTCGTGAAGTTCGATTCGATGGCTCGGGGCTTGATGGTTGTCGCGGTGAGAAAATTGAAGTAGCCGGGAACCTGGTAGAATCGATTTTCAGCGATCAGCGCGGGAGAGCGGTGTTGGCTCCTTCTTAATGAAGTTCGGAACGAAGTTGAGAAGAGGCCGTTTGAAAAGTGTAATTTTCAGTTCGTATCTTCCTCTTCAGCGTATCGATCTTCTAGATTTTTCGCATTTTCTCTCTTTACTCTGACTTATCCGTGAAAGTTTCTGATAAACAAAGAGCAGTGCGATCCGTCCGCTTTATCTCGCGACATCAATCAAAATGAAAAATGACTCGAATGCTGCGATCGATTGAAAGATTCGGCTAAAATGTTTCGTTAGTTGTCAGACAAATTCGGCAAAATTGCAAAAATAATGGACAATCGTCACGTAGGAGGATAACGTTGTTCAGCTCTTTCCAGCAACACGTGCAGAGATAATTATTTAATTCCGTCGCACTTTTACATACACTGTTTCGTAACGACACGTGTATGCAAATCGTATATCTAAAATTACGTCAACTACGTTGCTATCGATGCGTGCAATATTGCTACCAAAAATTTTAACAAGAACGTAGTACCTAACGTAAGTTGAAAGCAGTTGAAATAAAACGACTCTAAATACGTTTCAGAAAGATTTAAAAAACTTCAATTGCTTCAACTAATTATGAAAAATTTATTCTGAAAATAATACCAACAACGTGCAACGTAATTTCAACCTTATTCAAACGAGAAATTACGCACTGTCTTGCATTTGCGCAATATTGCTTGACATACATCTCAACTCTTGAGGTTGCACAACTCAAAGCCTGAGAATAATGATCACGACGTTTCCCACGGGTTTATTTCGCGAAAAGCAAGATTTAATCTCAAACCTCTTTGAGCTCCACAATCAAAATTTCTACACGAAATATTTACTTCAATGTCGCGTAACTCTCGTTTAGAAAATTACGAAAAAGTCAGAATGACAAACTAAATGGAAAGGCGAACAAAGGGTAATTAAAGTAATCTGGTATAATCGATTTCGTCGAACTTTTAGTTGTTAGCTAAATGGATGACACGGAAAACTGGCGGTGAAAAATGGTCCGCAGACGAGCAATGTGTGTATATATTCGCGCGAGAGTTCGCTGGAACAATGACGAATTACACAGAACCAACCAATTTGTTGTTAAAACGTATGAATGATCCAACAATGCCATTCTCTCGGGACAGGTGAACCTTAATTTATCAACGTTCGCCACCGAGAGCTTTGCTAATTGTTGCGGAAACTAAAATCGGTACTTCTCTGCCCTCGACCATTCTCTGTGCGTAGCTTCAATGACTGACCGAAGAACTGCAATTTCGATTTTGACGACGAAAAGTCTGGAAAGAAATTTAAAGAAATTTATTTCGAGAATCGTATGTATTTCTGTTTCAATTCATTCACGTTAGATGATTTAATCTGCGACAACGAACGTGAATACATTTTGCTCTCACGTATCACTTTCGCTTGCATCAATTCCTAGAGATTTATTGTTGTCCATTGTTCAAAGACGATATTAACTTTAATAATTTCGATTTTGATTAGAAAATTTGGCACGATTTCAATGCGACACATCTGATTTTCTGCGAAAGAATTTCGCAAGGATGTCTCTCAGAGTGAAGATCAATAAAAATTCGGAAACAAAGAAAAAATGGTCGTCGCCAATTTTTTGGAACGTTGGTGACTGCCGTTTCTCTTGGCAAGGATGTAACTTTGACTTCGTCACGCAGCCCGGAAATTTCCTTGTTTACGTAACCGAAAACAACTTCCCAGCGATAAAACGGCATTCGCAACGTTCCAAGAATAAAAATACCCCGCCGGGGATAACTATCACCCTGACCTTCCACGGCCACCCACCCCTTCGTTTTCGATCTGCTAACCACCATTCAGCTCGAATGCCGACGATGATGTGGGACCGTGCGAGGTCAAGGCCACCGGTCGAGACACAGGAAATCTTGCGGCTGATGTATGCGATCCGTTACTACTGACGGCCTTCATCCGCGATTAGCGACGGCTTCGACTCGCTTTCGATCAATTTTCGATCAACGAAATGCCAAATCAACCATTCCTTCTCCCTTTTCGTTAGGCGCCGTTAAAAACCGGGTAGCAACGGCTTTTAAATTCACGTCGTTGGATGGCTCTCTTCGCGATCGTGTGATCTTTTACCAAATTCCACGAACGTTGCTTATCACGATTACCAATCGTTCATGCCGTCCTCTATACGAAACTCTACACTGAACTCTAGTTCGAAGAGCCTTCCAACAAAATTCAAAGCGAACTTTCAAACGAGGAACAATTATATGGAATAACAAAGAACAATAAATTTCCAAACTTTCAATCTCCGCAATAAAATCCGCCGAATCGGTAATCCGTAAAAAAAAACCCGCTGCACATTTACATTCCGAATTAACGCTCGCCCTCTTGTCTTTCGGAACGAGCGGAACGTCCGGCTGGAAATCGAGAATCATTGGAAGAACCGCGAGAAAAAGTGAAAATTATAGCGCGTATCGCTGCCTTCGATCACCCCCTCCCACGCTATGATTCCCATGTTCTCCGGCCGGAACAAAACGCCGGCGATGACAGGATACGTTCAAGGGTCAAGGTCAGCTGGCCGGCGAGTCCTCTGCGCACCGTGGGAGGGGAGGGCTTGCAGTCGATTCGTAATTTCGTTGCAACTGCAGTTGAACAGGCGCGCTCGTAAATTTCCGACACGTACCACGCCGTTATTAATGACCGGTCATTAAAGGCGACGCAAAATCGGCCACGCCACCTTTGCCCGTTCGCCGTTTTCAGCTGCTTCATCCTTCTTTCACGATCGACGTCGCGACGCCGCGCTCGAAAAATCGCGCGAAACCAGTCACTTCGCCCATCGATTCGATCCGCTGGTTTCAGAGATTCGAAAATGAAACTAGTGGATTTTCAAGTATCTGTAACTTTGCGGTGTTCGAAGATAAAAGTAACTTTTAAATACTTCTCGAGTGTTCGAAACGAAAGTATTTTTATGCATTTTAATTTCGTAGATATTTTAACGTTTAGAAATAATTCGAAAGTTAACGTTCGACGGATAATATTAAAATTAAGCGCCTCTGAATTGCCATTCACCGGCCGGCCTCGTCCAATTGAATTTTGTTTGCTGTTTGGCGTAGATATTCCACAACTACCGACACCATACCAGTCGTCCATTTGGCGACTGGTAACTCGAGGAGTGTTGGTTTCAATGAAATCTACAGCCATTCCTAAGAGCTTTGTAAACTCGTACGTCTCGATTGTGTAATCGATAGTACGAACATTCTTGAGTACCTTCTAACTCGAGAACAGTACGATGGAATCACTGACGGGCATTAAATATTCCGCTAATCCACATTCAAACTCATTAGGGGTATCGCATTCTAGCACGTCTGTTCAATTCAGAGGTATAAAATTACAAAAGTTTTCGAGATTTTTTAACAAGCACGCTTTTTTTTTTGTAGGAATTTAAATTTAAATTCCTACAAAAAATGAAGTGAAAAAATTGGACTCGGATAATTTCAATAGCAACGTCATTTTAACAATCGTCAGGAAACGCATGGAGGCTTTGACCTTTTACCAAATTTAATTAGGATTCATTTATCAAGGGACACGAATATAACTTGAGAAGCGAGAGAAATGGGAAGTAATAATTATTTCGGAGGCACGAAAATTCCAGGTTAATGCGTATCACAAGCCTGTAGGCGTACCTAAATTACGAAATGAAACGAAACGCTAAATTTGAACAACGATCTCGCGAAAAGAGATCAACGTGAGAATTTGAAATGTACAAGAGGGAAAAGAGAACAAAATTGTCGAAAAGAAGACAGACCAAGAAATCTGGAAAATCGATGAAATCGTTCCAACAGATCGATCGAACGCAAACATTCGAAGGCAATTTAACCAGGATTTTCCACCAGGGGAAAACAGAGAACGAAACGCAGGTGGCCATTCAAACTTTTCGACTTTTTACCGACGCGTTGGCGACGACCGCACGCTCGAGTTTACACTAATGCTTTTTTCGATTGACCGATCTTTCAACACCCATGAACAACATTCACGTTTGATCAGCGAATATTCGCACGGACCATTGTATCGTTGGCGTTTCGAGCACGACTCTCGCTTTCCGGCTCAGCCAAAGACAAAACATTCGTTCGTTTCATCGCGCGTGAATATCTATATATATATATATATAGTTTTTCATTTCGGAGGACTTTCAAAACGTTCATGCGCTCGCAGCCAGTTCGAGCATGTCGAAACAATGGCACGAATGCGCAAACCGATTCCTTCTGACTTATTAGCTAGCAAAGAAGAGTCAACTAAAATTAATTAGAAGTTAATTAGAAGGTTCTTTCGGTTTTTTGAAAAAATTCCTATATCTCATTTTTTAAACAATTCCTATGTTTTTTTTTTTATAAAAAGAAGTATCTGTTTTTGTTGAATTTTTATAGAAAGAGGTGTCACATTTTTGAACAGTGTTCTCGTAGAACAGAATACGTGTAATAAAATTTCCGTGGAATTTTAAAACGTTTAATTAAAAATCCGTTATACTATTCGATATTTGCTACAAATATTGAGAACTTTTTTTTCATACTGAATAAACTGTTCCACCAACAGGAAAATTTTTATTTCTATATTATCACTCTTCAGGCGCAACGTTGATGCAACGAAAATTAGCGATTGGTTGATTTGGCTCACGTGATTCGTGAGGGGGCGTGGGGTAGACCTCAAGTAGGAGTGGCGTTGTCTGGTACTGAGCAATCACGTCTATAATTTGTCTTCATTTCTTAGTCAGAACAGTTGCTTCTGGGCCTTCCAGTGAGACGAATCGTACTGGGGTACAAGTCGTGCAGTTTTTTATTCAAATGTAAGAACATTCTTCGAGAGAGTTTCAACTCGATCCACGTTTCAAATAGAACTTATTTCAAAGTATTTGGTACTATTAATATTATAGTATTTAAAACGAATAATTTGGAAAACATATCTAGAATCTAGAGTCCAAAATATAGTGGATGAAACAATTTTCTACATCTTCTTAATTATATTCGCTGACTGATAGAAGATTTGATTCGTGTTGTTCAAGAGCCTGCTCTATCATTTGCCTTTTCCGGCGTTTGGTGCCACATTCTGATGGCCTCCGAAATCGATCGAGTTTTTCCATTCATCTATAATAACCGGAAGCCATACGGAACCGATTGTCTACCGTACCGAACGAAAATAGCCGAAAACCACGATTTTATCAGGAGACCGCGAAATCCCATTTAACAGATTCAACCGTTTCGACCGCTTTCAATCGGCGACCTTAATTGTAAACCGCAATGCCTGTCGATCAAAATGCAATTGTAAACTCCGACCGTTTATGTGTTTTTCGTGGATTCCGAAAATTCGTGAAACATTGAAACCTCTTTAAACCGTCTTTTCAATTCATGTATGTCACAATTTTCTGAGAGGAGATCGAAGACGGGAATGTTAAGAACATTAAAATATGACATTTTATGCTTTATTTGAGTTTCTTTTTTATTTGGCAGATTAGGAATGTTAAAACGTGACATTCATTTCAGAGTTTCTTTTTCATTTGAGAGATTAAGGATATTAAAACGTGACATTTATTCGAGAGTGTCTCTTTTATTTTGTTTTCGAAGCAAAAGTTAATCGTATCTGAACAAAATCCGAAATCAACTACGAACAAGTTTAAAGCGCCGTGTTTGAGGAGAAAGTACTAGCAAGGAAAATGGATCTTCTTGCTCGTATTATCGACGCGTTCTAACTCGATTACGGAAGATGTAATCCTTCTTTCAGGCTTTAATCGTCTTAGGAATCGCGCGTCACCGAGGTCTTCGGCCACGTTTCATCCACGGCCAGTAACGTCGCGATTTTTTCGCAATCGTGCTCTTGCGTTTCCATGGCCAACGTTCTCCGTTGATGAACGAGAAGGAGAGCAACGCTCTCGCAAAATCCTCTTACCCTGTTAAGCCGCGGTACCAGCGTAGCGAGCTGCGGCTCGTGCCAGGAATGTCAGAAAGAAAATGCAATTCCGGCCACCTTCCTAACATTCCCCGCCATTTTATGCGTCACGTCGCGTCGCGTCAGCGTTCTTCACCGACCAGAAATTACGCTTTTTCAAACACACACGATCGGATCATGTGCCGTAAAAGCGCAGAATATATAAAATATTCAAAAAGCTGCACGACTTGTATTCCAGTACGATTCGTCGATACTGAGAGGCAACTGTTCTGACTACGACTTTTTTGCCATAAAATTTTATTGATACGCAAACATTTTACAGGTGCGATCACTCAGTGCCAGACAACGCCACTCCTACTCGAAGTCTAACCCACGCCCCCTTCGCGAATCACGTGACCCAAATCAACCAATCGCTAATTTTCGTTGCATTAGCGTTGCACCTGAAGAGGCCCGATTTTGTGGGTCACTCCCGCTAAAATCACTTTCAATAATAATATAAAAGTAAAGTGATTTCTACCGGGAAACTTTTTAAAATTATAATTCGTAGTAGAAGTAGGAATCTGCGTACATCACTGCCGTGAAATTCATTGATCTCACAGTGGTATCTCGCTAGCTAGCTTCTTTTTTAATTAATCGTTTAGCAATAATTTCATTTGCGAGGATCTGACGTTAAAAATACGCTGAAAAATGTGATTTTCGGATTTCCAGATGAACGTTTCCATCATCGCATTACGCGGCCTTAATTGACTCTTTATATAAAAAAAAGTCCGACGCCGAGGACAGTCGAGAGGAATTCACACGTACCGCTTTTGTAATCTACGAGACTTTTGTAATCAATTTCAATTAACACTCGCGCCGGTTTCTACCGGTGACAAGATATATCTACGTGCTTTTCGGTGTTACCGAATATTTCCGGTTCGATCGCCGGTAATTATCGGGGGCCAAAAATTAATCATTCGGTGGGACAGAAATTCGGGACACCGACATCACTCGAAAACCTTGCAATTAATTATCGATGTTATACAGTGAAATTCGACGCACGCGGTTCGCGAGCGGATGCCCGGTAACGATCGGTATTTATACACTGCGTGTAATTACTTTGAAAGACACTGATGAAATTACGCGAATGAAACTCTTGCACAAAGAATCGCTTCTCGATGCACTTTAATTTTATCTCGACAAGTCTGTTTAAAGGGAAAGCTAAAAATTTCTTCGCTGAAAAGTATTTTGATATTCTTTTCAGAAATTTTAACGTTTTATTTATCATATTGGGACGTTTACGTCTAATTAGTAATTCGAATGAACTTTATACATCTAACCAAGCTTTCTCCATCGAATCAAATAAAGTTCATCTTCGATACGGAGGTAATTAAAATTTAAATCATATTCGTGCCAGTACAAAATTGATTTATTTGCCATTACCGCCTCGAGGGCAACTCAAAGCGAAGGAACCTCGCTTATTATCCAAATGAAAGCTCTTCTTGAAAAGCTTCCAGATACTTTAAATACCTCAATCGCTTAATTACCCGATGAAAATTGAACAATATCTCCTATGAAAACTCGTTTGGAACTTTCCGATGGGCGCAAAGTTCCCGAAAAGAAGACCGATATTCCTTCGCTCTACGACCCAAACGTTCATCACTTTTTCAATTAAATACCAAGTTGAAGCACGATGCCGCTCGTAGTTATCCGAACGAGTAATTGTTATTCAAGAGTTAATGGACGATGCATGAATAATTAAAATTCGAGATATCGACGATTTGCAATCAATTTGCAATGCAGTTGGATGCTGCAGCAATTAAAAGAAAGCGAAGGAAAAGGAAGTTTCATCGAGGGCTCGCTAACGAAGGACACGGTGAAACTGCTAATGAAACAGGTGAGGTCGTATTAAGATTATGAATAGTCGGGGACGTAACCAAACAATGAAATTATTTCACAGTGTTGTAACTGAGGACGCGGTGAGATAGTAATGTAGTGGAATAGCAGAAGACGTAATAAAATAGCGGAAGCTTCAGTGAAATAGTGGAGGATACAGTGAAACAGTAAACGTCACGGTGAAATACCGAAAGAGAGACAGCTGACTAAAGAGTGCAGTAATATAATGGAAATCACAATGGAATAACAAATGACACAGAGGGTCAGGAAATACAGAGAAGTGGATGAACGCACAAAGTAAAAAGATGTGCCTCCTTAGTGGTGAAAGAGAGACGATTGTAGTGGTACAATAAAACAACATTTGTTACAACAATGACGAAAGCCACAGCAACGATATTTAACAATATAGGAAATTACTGTCACCAGTAAGCAACAATGTAGAAAATAGAAACAAGTAACAACATGGAAATTACCAGTGAGTAACAATGTAGAAACTGTTTGAATAATTACGAGCGATGTTCTACGTCGTCATCACATAACCGGAATATAATCGTTCCAAAAACAAAAATCAACTCTATGACCAGAGTTATCGTTCGTTCTAAAGAGAAGACATGATTGTCGGAGAATAAATGACTTTGCCGTGTGAATGGGCAGGCGTTTCCATCCTGACCGTGAAACCGGGACAGACACCGGAAGCAGCGTCGCCCGTGTTAAAACGTAGTACGTGTAATAGTGCAAACTCACCGGTTTCGGCCGCCGCTTGAAGCAGCATCTGCTGGTGATGGTGTTGCCTGGTCGAGGACCTGTGATGGTGCACGCTGTTGAGCACGATGTTGCTGGACGTCCTGCTAAGCGCCTTTCTCTGTCTGACCGCCTCCTTGTAGATCTTACAGTACATCACTATCATTACCAAGCCAGGGATCCAGAAGGAGACGCACGAGCTGATCACAGCGTACAGCCGGTTCACCACAAAGGAGCAGACCTGCAACGACACGGATATGCTGTAATCTCTATGATCCCTTGCAACTTCCCCCTCCCCCCCCCCTCCTCTTCGCCGATCGATGCACGATTTCCTGACCACACCGGACAAAGGACCATTTTGATCATCGACGGGACGTCTGAGATTTGACGAAACTAGCTGAAGGGTTTAAGGTTCGAAAGATGATAAGGATGCGTAGGAAGAATTTGAGATAGTTGAGAGAGAGAGAGAGAAAGCGAAGGTTGCGTTTCGTCTCGGAGTCACTGCCTAGACTCGTCAGTGGGGCTGATGGCAGCGACTCCTTACCCCAGACGCTTGTTGTTGTAACTACCCGCTAAGCTGGCCCAAGATCACCCATCCTAACAGGCTTCCGCACACTGCTTTACTTAACGTCAGTGTTTGAAACTCGTAGTTGAGGAATCCGTAGGTCGCTACATACCGAACCAATCAAACCGCGAATATTTGAAATATTCGATTCGCAAAGCGTTTGTTGGAATATTTTCTAACGACGAAGTTAATGAAATCAGAGCAACTGAAATGACCAAATCTCTCTCGCGTGTTCTAAAAATCACACACCTTTCAGTAATCAAATCCTGGCACGATTGCGAGACGAGCGAACTGGAAATACCTCGTCGTTTTGTTTTAAATGAGACAACGCGTGCTATTGAAATTTCATGCATAAACGACAGGTTGCGCAGAAAAAGCTGCTACGAGTTGCGTGTTCGCAGCAGCGAGTATCCCCTAGAGTCAGCGCACTTATGAGAGGCTCTCGCCTATATCTCATAATCAACGTTCCACTTCCAGTGCTTGCAGCTCCCGCGGGATAACGAACAGGATAAATTACACCGTGGCCTATTAACTTGTTAACCAGGAAAGACAAGTAAACTCGTTACTCGGCTTACCAATATCTCGACACCAGCAGCTTGAGAAGTTACAGTAAAACTTGAACGACGTACGTGCTAGTAGGAGGAGAAAAATTTACGTTCGTTTCGCGAATCGTAAACACACTTTCAGCTTAACAGATTAATGATAAATAAGAAATGAGTATCAGATCAATTAAAAAGGAGGGAAGCTTCAATTTATTTTCCCCTTTCACGATATCCTCGCAAGCAATCACATGTTCTTTTTCGAAATTCAACGTGCGGAAACCAGTCGATTTTTCTTCGTGAGAAAGAAGCTCGAATAAATTGCCCGGAAACAGCGAAAACACCAGGTTTTTTCCGGCAATTAAAACGAACAAACTTATTAGCTCTCAATTCAATTTCACCGTTCTTCGATACTTTAACGAAATGAAAGCTTTTATCTTTCGCAATACCTCGATTTAACAGCAAATAAAGATCAGCGAAATATTTCCGTACGAAATCGCGTATAACACGGAAATAATAGCTTTCAATTCGCGTTTCGACGTGTATCGCGAAAAATGCGAAAATTCCTCCGTTTAAAACGGCAAACCTTCGAAATTGTTACATTGAAAACGTTGTACATCGGGGGAATAATGCGCGAATTAAAACATTGTTGAATCGTCGGATTTCGATTTTTGTCGCGCACGGCGAGGCAGGACTTTTTTAATTCAATTTCGCCCCGCGGTGACAGTTTCTGTCGTGCATGCAGAATTTATATTAAACCTCCAGTGCATAATGAGATGAAACCCTTCCCCGCGCTTACGTAAACCTCATTTCGAAACCGTATTTTTAACTTGCGTTATGTCTGCGTAACGCCAGAACCAACCGAGTTAATCGAACGATGAAGTTGGAGAGCAACCGATCGGCGAGATTAGTTTCACGAAATTGCGAGACGGAAGGTTAACGAGACAACTCGTTAAAGAAAATAAATTCTGTTTTTTTTTTTCTTTTTTTTGTGAAATTACCACGGACGTTCAATCTGTAAACGCTTGGGCGCGCAGATTCGAAAAATCTGACGTTCAATTCAATTACTCGAAACAGCAATTTAACGTTGGCGGGTATTCTCCGATCGTGCAATCGTAACTGCAAATGGAGCATCGGCTCCTCCGTGTCACGCTGGTTTCGCTTTATTACAACCGACCGAAGACGCGTTTAAATTGGATTTGTCCAATTAGCGAAACAGCGACGGACACTTGACGTTTTTATCGCGGGTACGGGAATCATTCCATTAGACAAACCAACGTAATTCCATTTACGGTAATGCAATTTTCATCCGCGAGACACATCACGTCACCTCCCACCTGAATCTCCTCGATCCACGATCGTTACCGCGAACGACGATCTCTGGATTTGTAGAATGTGACGCAGAGCGATCACGTTTGGTCTTTCGCGTTGTAAATTCTCCGATGTTCCGTGGTTTGAATCGGCGCAACTTCTGAATCCGCAATGGGCCACGACGACGGTGTACCCACGATGCATCGGCCACTGTGCATAACCAAATTATAGCCAATCGAGGAAACAATGGGGCAAGTTACGTGTGGGCCAGACGACGGACGTGATTGGCCGATTCGACCGGTAACGTATGCGTATGCAAATTGGGGGAAAAGCCTCGCGCAAATCCTCTTATCCCCGAGGAATTATTGTCAGTAGTCACAATTTGGTATGCAGGTCGGAACAGCTTATTAAGTAGACACATTGCGGAATCTAGCCGTTAAGGAGAGATCAGGGATCGATCGAACGATCGTGAGTCGGCGACTGTCACGCGCAGAATGTATTTCCTTTGCGTACGTGTTATTTACGTATTGCGTAGGAGAACTCTTGTTCGTTTGGAGAAAATAAACAGCCAACGACCATCGCGAATCTTTACTCTCGATCATTGAAATCAAATCACGGTGTTTAACCCTTTGCGCTCGACTGTCCCTTTTCTCTTTTTGCTGATAATTATAACGAACGTATACATTTTACGATAATTAAACGATAAGCACGGTAAATGTTAACATATTTAACTGGAATATAGATTATGTTATAATGGTTAAATTATTGTTAATAAGTTAAATTATTGTCAATAGATGGAAATGTTTATTAAATTTGAACAAAAAGGACATTACTTGTGGGTATTTCTAATACGATACAATATATAACGGACGCATAGAATGAAAGCTACAACATCGACATAAGAACAAAAGACTTTCTGAAGAAAGTCCTGAATGAGTCAATTGACACTCAACTAGACTTCTTGTTGCTTCACACAAAAGTTGAAAAAACTTTGCGGAGAATATTATTTTCCCATAGAATGAAACTACCCATCGTTAACTCTCGTATATTATACTTGTTCCAGCAAATCCGCAATGCACACTGATGATTTAAACGTTAAACTTAAACGATATGAGCTACACGTTAGAAAGATATGTTCAACAGAAAGTTTCGTGTTGAGTGTTTGTCAAGAGCAAAGGATCAATTCGCTTCGAATTATTTATAAATTTAAAAAAATGAAGGCGAAGGGGAGAGCTCACCTCCGGATTCTTCAGCATGTAGTCCAAGTGCTCCTGCGTGGTGTACCAACCCATGAAGATCGGTATGAAGCTGATGAGAGCCGGCAAGATCCACGCGCTGCCCAGCATACAGCCGACCGTCCCCTGTCTCATGATCACCGTGTACTCGAGCGGGCTGACGATGGCGTAGTACCTGTCCACGCTGATGCAGCACAGGTGAAGTATCGAGGCCGTGGAGAAGTAAACGTCCAACGAGTTCCACACGTCGCACATGAACCGACCGAACAACCACTTGCCGCCGGACAGTTCGGCCGAGGCGTTGAACGTCATCGCGCACATGGCCACCAGGAGGTCGGCCGCCGCCAGGCTCACCACGTAACAGTTCGTCACCACGCGCAACCTTCTGTGCCTCCTCACGCTGGCGATCACCAGTGCGTTGCCCAGAACCGCGGTCGTGATGATGCTGCCCATGATGATACCCTTGATCACCACCACGAACACGTTCACGTTCTCCGGCAGGTTCTCGACGGTCGGGTTCTCCACGGGGACCGACGTCACGTTGTTCGGCGTGGTGCTCGACGGAGTGCTGGTGTTGCTGGAAGACGTCGGGGTCGGGTCCACTCGGCTGGGCAGGCTTGTCGTCACCGCTGCCATTACGTTCAACATGGTGGACCACGTGTCAAATGGCTCGACTTTACTCGGTCATGGCCGTGAAGTGTCCCCGGCCACGCTGATCATGTCTGTCGCTGTTGTTCGCCCCTTCCACTTCGGTCCCAATAAATTGAACCACGCTACTATTCGTGTTGTATTTGTATTTGTGTGTTCTTTCTCTATCTTCTCTATATAACTTCCTCTCAGAGCTTCCTTTCGAACTGGTAGGTCCCTGTCTGCTTAGTGGAATCTGACATTTGTCCACCAATCGACCAACCGACGACGTTGATCCTGCACTTTTAACAAATTCATCGACAGCGTCAACGAGTGTGTCCGACTCTGTCCGCCCGTTTTCTGTCCGAGTGAAGTGTTTAAGAAAACGTTGGTATCGATCCGGTTACTCGGGATACTACTCGACAGAGAATAGACGTATTTTCTGGGCCCTCGAGTGGGACCTCCTTCGGAAAGCAGTTTTGACACAATTGCCAGTGTGACTGGGGATCCTCCTCAGCGGCTGTGAAACTCGTGGTAATTAACCACGATCGTTGAATGTCCATTGTCGACCAAAGTGCTCTCTGAGGATGTCTTTTGTGAGAAAGACTTTGGCTCAAAGTCGGTGGGGTCTTTCGTTCGGGATTGTCTCGTTAACTGTTTTCTTTTCCCTTCGAGTCGAACGTTTCGTTTCCGCGACGAAACGCGAGTCACACAGAGCAGATTAAGAGTCCAATCTCTGGGACGTGTTGCTGAATTCGCGTTGTACAGGCGGCGACTGTTTATCGAGTTAAACGAAGGCTAACGATGCTATTAGCTCAATCCCGTTTGCTTTTGATTCGCAGCGTAGTCCCTGCAATTCAGAGATATCCGATCGATAAACTACAAACGAAGAATACTTGTTACTTATTTCTAAATTTCTTATTCCTAAACGACGAGGATTTTGAACGAATTATTTAAAGTTATTTGTTTATCTAAAAGTTGCGGGAGTCGTGAAAATATTATACAAGTGTACGAAAAGAAAAGAATTATGTGTATTTTCGGCGAGGTATAACACGAGTGATACTAAAGTAATTAGAAACTAGTTGGCTTTTGTCACGTTTCCAAGAATCAAGCGTAGTCAATGGATATTTTTCAATATCCGCGGCTTTTCAATGCTCGCTGTTCTATTCGGAGAACCTCGCACCTACGCCGAAATATTAATCACCGAATTCCATATGGATGCCAACGAGAGGAATCGAGGGAGAGGCTGCAGTTGCGCGTTGGCAACTGCAACGGATCTACGGGCCGCAATACTTCCAGGAAGCAACAACGATACGTAAAACGGGAAGCGAGATAATTCCTGCAGCGCGAGCCAGCTGACAGTTGGAACCGGAAACGCTGGCTTGCATCCTTCACCAAGATCATCGCCACCGCTGAATCTGATACTTTGAAATCCCACTCCAATTTCAATGTATCGAGCAACGAAAATTTAGAAATTTTCCGTACTTCTCTCGAAAATTTAGTTCACCCAGAAACGTAGTTCGCAGATTCTGAAAAAACCTGTTTCGATTCGATATCTCGAATTTGTTACTCTGAACGCTACCTCGGGTATTTCATCCTTGTCCCACTCTTCACAAAACAATACAATCGTATCAATCATTCTCCGAAGCCCTTGATCGCAATTACACGCAGAGGAAAAACGGAGCCATCCATTTTGAAACAATTTGGTCGGAGAAAGAACCGCAATATCCCCTCGAAGAGAAGACGTTTACCCCGCCAGAGGAAGAATCTTCATCTTCAAAGGCGGCAACCCTAACGCCGGTGAAACACATCGTCCTATTTATACGTCAGAACAAAGAAACGTCGGCCATTAGACTCGAAAGAAAGGAATCGAAGGAAGGGAGCGAAATATTACACAAGGAATTACTACTAGCGAGGTCGCGACGAAGATGGTTCGTTCAGCGTGGCGACAACTTCATCCTTCCGTACACCCCCGCTAACAAATTGCATCGATGACAAATCGCCGCGCGTGTCGGGAGTATTCTCGGAGAGGGCGAGGCGAGAATTTCCACGTCGTGGAGAGAAGTTGGCGCGGCTGTAGCTTCCAGTTAAAAAGTGATTGCGCGAAGATGGAGCTATTTGCGAAGAAGATTACGAGAGGGCCGCGGCGGAATTACGATGAAATATACTTTCTAACGTGGCGCGAGGTGAGCCGGATTGAGAATTCACGCGACATTTTTGAATTACGTTGAAGATATCGCAATGAAATTTGACATAAATATTATATTCCTTAAAATATATCGTATAGCGTAACTGTCAGTATGGTTTCTCATCGAGAAACACCATATTTTGCCGTATGAAAAAATTCAGGATAAAAAATTATCTGATTCTCTAGACTAGCCACATCTGAATCATTTGGACAAATTTTTATTGAAATAACAAGTGACAAACAATAATTAAAAATATAATTTTCAAAATAAAAATCATTTAAATAATGTCAGAAATAATTTAATACACATTTCTGATTTCCGAGAATATTTATTCTATATTTAATATTAAATAAAACAGTTAACTTTTTATTTCACTCGTCTCATTTCAAACGAGAAGAACCAAATTATTTAGTGAAAATCGAGATTTTTAAAATCTAACTTTATGCGTCTGTTTCGACGCATAAATAAAAATAAAATTTTTTTTCTTTTTTTTTCATTTTCGAGCTTGATGGACATTTATAAATCAATACGTATTGAAAAAAATATCAAAATGAGAAGGTTGACTTTTCTGTAAAATGTCTGGATGTGCGTCGTCCACTGTGAGAACGAGGCAGCGATGTAATGAAAGAGTCGAAAGAGACGAATTCTCCACTGTTGCGCCCTGTTCGCCAAACCTTTAATTACAAATGCGACGCGCGGCTACGGTCACATTAAACGAGGAAACGGGTTAAACACCTACGGACGAGTATTTAACGCAAAGGAATTACATTGCACGGCAAGTGGTGGAAGTCGAGAGGAATTCCCCTCCTCAGTCGTGCCACGATTAGACACTGCGTTTTGCCAATTTCTGACGGAACAAGAGTTCAGAAAAACTGGACTCGCTTCTGATTTCATTCGAGACAATTTTCAAAAATATTTCTTGCCCAACTTGAGACGTTGGTGATTGAGAAATCTCTTTCAACTCCCAAAGATTTTGCCCAACTTCGACTCGAAAATAAATCAGATAAAGTCTGACGAAACGGGTTCGTTCCTCCTGTAAAATACCCCGAATCAAACGAGTCGAACGTTGAAAAGGGTCCGGTAAAAATTTCGTTTCGCTCGGTATAAATCGCGCGAGATCCAATCTTGTCGACCGCGAGCTCGCTCTCCGCCAGAGAGAAAGTGGTCGAGGCAAAGGGAGATGGAACGTGAAAAGCGAGAGGAACGCGTCGCCTACACGGTACGTGGACATCGGAAAAGGAGACAGACGAAATGTGTGTCAATCGATAGAAGTGATTCGGGGTATAAAATACGCGGAACAGATCGTGGGACAATTTCACCGATGACCACGTTCCGCCGTGGCGTGGCTAATGCCCAAGTTCGACCTTTGCTCGCCTCTCTTCCAGTTACGCGATCGGATGCGGTCGCGTCTCAGTCCTCGTCGAAACTTCTCGAGCTTAAAATCGTTCCATTGCTAATTGCTAGATATTTTTTATGACGAATAAATCAACTGGTCATACAACTGACGTGATCGTAATTGAAGTTACTTGTTGTTGAGCTCGTTCAAAACCAAGAAATGCAGGCGGAGTCGAACGTACGTTTTAAAGGAACGAAGGTTGTGAAGGATGCACGGAAGGTTTGCGTTTCGTCTCGGAGTCACTGCCTAGACTCATCAGTGGGACCGATGGCAGCGCCTCCTTTACCCCAGACGCTTGTTGTTGTAACTACCCGCTAAGGCTGGCCCGGCACCCATCCTAGCGGTGTTGCCGCACACCGCTAAGGCTGGCCCAACACCCATCCTAGCGGTGTTGCCGCACACTCTGCTTGCTTAAACGTTGGAGATCGGACGCTAGGCGCGCAGCCACTTGCGGCTTGTGCCAGTCAGTGTTCGAATCTCGTAGTGAGGAATCCTAGGCCGCTACAGTTTCTTTCATCGCTTGCGCTCCAACTTGATTAACCTCGCAATTCTCAATAACGGTATGATATTCTGAATACGGTATGGTACAAGACTGATGAATTGATTTCCAGACAGAGTGTGATTGGTTTCGATAGATGGAATATGGAGATGAGTTGAATTAATGGGTTAAATCGGTATGTATGTAGATACAACTCAAGAGTTCCGCAGCGGAGGATGGAACTTGCAAATATTAGGGATTTCTCGTCATGATGTTCATACTTTGAGATATTGCACTTGGTATGATGAACATCCGAGACTGTCTCTCTAAAGTGACACTCCAATTTTTAATAAATCAGACATTGGAATCTACCACCTGAACGAAACTGAACGTAACTGCAAATATTTGAAACTTGACGAGAAAGATGAAAACGATCAACTCGAATATTAAAACTGCGAAAGACTTTAGAAGAAAGTACGAGTGTCTGAAAAGATTTACGTTGAACTGAAGAAGAAAGGAAAAAGGGGGAAAAGAATGAGGAAAGAAAAATGATTTCCTTTTCGTGAAAGGGTAGGGAGGGGAAGTACGAAAAGAGTGTAAACTGCGAGAACAAAACACGGTCGTCGTATGTTAACGTCACTTCTTTCAGATCCAAGCGACACGTAAGTACATACGTATGTATATGTATACAGCAAACGACACAATTTATTCCGAATGCATTTTATTTTTTCTCTCTCTCTCTCTTTCTCTTTCTCTTTCTTTTTCTTCGAGGAAAAATAGGTTGGCTGCGTTTGGACGAAACGTACAGAGTGTTAATTAACGTCGACCCAGCCAGAATTCAGTTTCAATTTTACAGCATTCAAGCCCAAGGCAATTTACTTCTGTGAACGAAAACAGCACTTGTGCTCGGTTCCATTTTAATCCAAGACAAACGTTCCAGTTTTTTCACATCTCCTTCTCGCGTGCGTTTCCAAATCTCGCGAAAAGGAAAAGCTGAAGACCTCCTGTGTACACTGTGTGTATTAGTTACTCCGGGCAAACTTTGCCAATGCATTAAGAGATTGTGTAAGCTTGAGTGTCAAAAACGAACGTACACGTTGCCCGAAGTAATATGCGAAATGCGCTTGAAAATGCACTTTCGAGCGGCAGAGACGGGCCTTTAGGAAGACAGGTGGACCTCGAAATTCGAGTTCGAGCACAGTTCGAGCATTTTGCAAACAGGAAAATGACCGGACCTCTTCTAAATAGTAATTGAATTCCACAAAATGTGACCAACCTATTGGAATTGACTTGGAGTCCTGAGTAAATATTGAAATTGATCTCATCCCTATTCATCACGCATAATAATTAGCGTGCTCTGACAAACTTTGCCTTGCAGAAAAGTTCGTGAAAAAACGTAAGAAATATTTAAATATTCGTACACGCACGGTTTGAAATGTTGCACTGTTCACAAAAGTTAAAATATTGTTTTACCACATTAAATACAAGAGGAGATGAGGAAGATTGTACAAATAATATTTACACTTTATATAATGAGAGAAAATTTGGAGAACCGCGACACGTGTTTCTTTTCGCTTAATCGCGCGGGGGCGTCAGCGTAACACTCGCGTTAATTCACATTTACACGAATGAAATAGAAACAGCGAACGATGGCTCTTTCATTTTATAATCATGCGTCGAAAATGTGATTCCATCCACTATGCGAAATGTTCCCTCTCTAATTTTCGTGTAAAAATCGTCCCCACGTTGCACGTTGAAAGCCGTTTCAACTTTTATGACATCATTACACAGCTATGTGGATACTCGACAAGACGAAAACATTCCAAAAGTGTAATCGTGGATAATTTTTCTGTCTTTCTACGTTGATTAAACAACTGTCTGTAATAAAAATTATAAATTAATTAATTAAAACCCCGACAATTATCTCAAATCGTGATAATCGTGTTTCATCGCAGTGAAAAGCATAAAACAACGTTCGTACCAAAAGCTAAAATTTCTACGTAACGAGTGATTTCAATGAAACGACAAGAACCCAATAAATAAATACCCGACCAACTCGAGAACTGTATCATCAATTACTCCTAAAACGGACTTATTTACGGCCATCTTGCGCTCACGGAACGCGATTCTTCCACGGCATGTCCACCAGGGACGCGTCACCTTTACAATCGAACGCTAATTACCGCGGCCAATTAGCACCCTTGTCGCCGCGGAGGGTGCGTAACGCGATGGACCGGAACAATTACCGATTGGATCAACCCTAGCTTGCGTTTTCCTCCATTGCATCCACCGAACAATCGAGATTAGAAATAAACCAAATCATCCAAACAAACGTAACAACCAATTTTCTTTTTTTCCAAATTTTTACGCGATACAAACGCAGCAACCTATTTCCCTTCTTTTCAAAGTAAAGATCAAAATTGACTACTTTCTTTTTTTGTGCGTGTGACGTAATTATAGCGCAATTCTTGTAACGACAAGAAGAAAAACTCGTTAATTTTTTTTTTTGGAAGAGATGAAGTATTTTTGGTGGGAGCAATTCTTAAAATAATTAGGAAAGTTGGGAAACGCATACTTTCTTTTACGCCGATCTGTAATATGTCTGACAACAGACGGACCAATTCCCTCACGCCCCACTTGCTTGTCCTTCCCTTCCTGGATTTTATATCTCCCTTGATGCATCAATCAAATTACACTTCACCGCATACCATACGCTTGATGGTATCCAATAAATTGCTTATGATGGTAAAAGCTTCTGAACGATGTCCCTCGCTGGTAATTGCACTATCGCAGTACATAAAAACGCAATAAAGTCAAGTGAAAAGCAACTTGTCGCCCAATTCCGATTAAAAAGGTGTCAAAGCTTATCAAAAATTCTCATTCGGAGAAAGAGAAAAACTTCATTGCCCTCGAACTAAATTCCTCTCGTCGCTTTCCTCGCTCTCTCAACATCCTATCTTCATCTCGTGAAAGCAGAGCCGCGATTTCTAGCGGCGACAGTTGTCTCGGTCGTTCGTGGTGGATAAATATGAAGAAAAATCGGGGAACAATGACACTTAACCCCGAAACCTACACCCGTCACAGACCATTGTCAATGAAAAGTCTTGAAATGGCGAGCACAGCTACCTTTTCTACATAGATTCACATTCTGCAAGCGATCTACGTTCTCAACGAAAGCGATTCGTGAAATAGCTAACTTTGCAAATTTAACGAAAAAGAAGCATTGAAAATGAGAAACATTGAACTTTGTTTGTTCACTAGACAAGACAATTATTAAAGATGTTTTATGTCTTTCAACCATGTACAAATATTACAGATATTACAAATTTGTCTTGAACCAAATTGTTTCACATCCAGAAAATCACTGTCTGTTTTATTTGTTGTGAATATAATTATTACTTATTACTATATAATTATAATTATTACTTTTTTGATTACGTGTCGAGAAGAATAACTCAAATTCTTTGCATCGTAATGTCAACGTTGTACAACCGCGAGAAATTTTGTCTCCACATTCGAAAAGAACAGTTCCGAAGATCAATTTGAAGAATGTAAGTTCTTCGAAGGAAAATACTTGCGCAAAGGTGATACACTTCTGCTTGATTGAATCCGACAAAGTCTAACTGTTAAATCGCGAGACACACTTTGTACGACTTGAAATAATTCTACGTTCGAATTTTGCTTAAGATCTTGCGAGAGACGTTTCGTACTTGAAGAATATCAGAGACCGTGTACCCAGGAAATTAGATGAGCCTTCATCTACCAAGATGCAAACCCTAAGTAGCCTTAAAGGCTTAAAGTATCAAATGTACGACCGACAAATCCTTCATCGCTTGGAGTAAATGCCAGAGCGCGTTTCTGCTCAAGCGTTATAACTAAAATTGCGGAATTTCCGCAAAATGGTTTGTTTCGCGGTAAATAAACTCGAGAAGTGAATAAAAGAAAATCAAAGTCGATGGATCTCTACGGCAAACAATTCCCAACGACCTTCTGAATAATTTGCACGGCGATTTTTAAAATTCATCCCCTTTGCAAGAAACAGTTTACTTGCCTTGCCATCTAAAAATTTCATAACAATGTCAATGGCACTCCTCCAAATAATTCCTGAAATTTGTAGTCAATGAGCGAGAGAATATTTACACTGATACAAATCTCCAAATTTTATCTATCAAATAATTCGGAAAGCGACCTATTATATAGCTTTATCTCACGAAGAACAATCTCAGTCAACCTTCATTTACCGTCGACAGAAAGACATTCGGTGAGAGACACCGGATCCTCGATAACAGATAACGAAAGCCTCTTACGTAGAACCATCGCTTAAACTGAAACCTTGGTGATAAACACCGCATTACCTCCGCAGAGGAGCATCCACACCAAGACTGCTACCATCCCAACACCACGGATACACCATCATACTCCCAGATTTAAACACAAATAGAAACACCCTTCGGAAAAATCACCCGGCCTGCGACGAGCATCCCTCCCGAAACACTTTCGCCGCGTTTCAACCGGGGAACTGACCTTCCCGCCGGCGTCCGTCGCTTGCCTCAACATCGACCAACCGCACGTTCATCCTCTTCAATTAGAACGACGAACGAGCCCTCGAGCGAACGAGTAGCCCTTTAGTTTTTCACACTCGTGCTCGCGTCGTGCGGGAACCACGACGCGTATCAACGAACGCGAACGATATCAACGGCCAGCAGAATTTCGTCGGATTTGAAACGCGAGGTCATGGACCGTGCGAAGAGACCGCGTCAGAGTTCACCCCTTGGGGGACGAGCAGAAGGCGCGACGGCACATTTTCATTCATCGTTTCGGGCGCACAGTCGTAGAAACGCGATCGCGGACAGAACCGCGAGGCCGGCCGCTTGTTTCAGCGGGTCAGGGCGCACTGTCCGCTTCGGGGAAGACACCGATCCGGCTGCTTCGAGCAACCACCGCGGAAGGCGCCACCGACGTCGAAAACAACCCCTTCCGAGAGTTTCAGGTGCGATGCACCAAGTTGTCGGTTGAAAAGAGGGGCGGCCAGCGGCCGTGGTGGAAGGGCTCTGCCACCCTCTTCGCGGAGATAAGCGTCGCGCTGACAAGTGCAAGGTTAATTGGCAGAAGCGACCGAGATGATTTTTCTTCAGCCAGCCGACGGTTCAACTGTCGAACGGACGATCCGTGGTGAGAGATCTTCCCTTTCTCCCGATTCTTTGTTTATTTGGACAGTGAGACGATATAAGGTAGTCTTGGATCAATGAGAGATGCTGTTTGGTCCGAATCGAGAATATGTACAGACTGAGAATAAATTTAGTGCCAAGTGTTTGCAGATGCGTTGTCGATCGTTTCATCACAACGATCCAACGACGTCTCACAGTGTTAGCAATAAAATGAGTAAAATATGAACGTGAAAGTTTCCTGCAATACCATTTCTCGCGCCGTTGGAAGTTAATTTGATCAAAATTCCAAATAATCATTTATAAATGATTTGAAGGGTTTGATTGAGATCAATTTACAAAGAACGATTAAGCTTTCATCGTTTATGAAATGGAGAGCTTTCGCGGAACGAAAGCGTTCGTAAAACGGATTATCGCTTTGTGGAGAGCAATAGTTTTCACCTTCGTTAATTATCCATGAGATGACTGTCGAGCATCCACATTAAATTTACATAAACTCGGGCTCGGAATGAATCGTGCTCGAAAAAAGAAGCGTATGACGTATGACCGCCGGATAAAACCTATCTTCAAGAACTGTTTTATCAAAATATTTAATCAGTTATACATTTGTTTAATCAATTTATAAGTTTTAATAATATAATAAATAACTTGAGGTTTACTCGATAAACACGATGAATATTGCAACGTATTCCCAGCTAGATTTTACTTGGCTTCGATAATTACATTGCGTTATTTCAGACAAATTATTTTGCTTCCGCAACGTCGTTTTCGTTCCTAAAAGAAATTTTTACAAATCGTCCAACCGCGATCAACCAACGCACTTGTTCCAAGGGAAGACGACAGAATTGAGTCGGTTAAACAGAACGGTCCCGAGGATTATATTTATTTGTCACAACGAGGATTTTCTGTATTTGCTATTCTTTGAGCCGTTCCCGTACGATGTACATACATAAGTTCAATCGTCCTGCTGCTTTTCACGCTAGAGACTTTAGAGCCCGGCGAACGCGCACAGGGATTAAGGCTACTTTGTTCTTTCACCTCGCGCTACTTTTCCTGAAAAACCAACTGGTCTGACTAATCGTTGGCTCGCACTACCAACACTCACAAACTGCGCGAAAAACGAAGCTGTGAAATTTTTGCCTCGCGCAAGTTCCGCCGTCTCTATTTTTAAACCAGCTTCGAACAAAATAATTTCACTCGATATCTGATCTCTGCGACTTCCCCTCCAAAGTCTTTTTCCGAGAAATTTATCTCTGCGCATTTCCAAGTTTTCTTATTTCCTACCGTCGGGGTGACCGGCACGATGTTATTACCAGGAATCATCCGCGGTTTCGCTAGCGTTCCTCAATTTCATCAGAAAGTTTTCGTACGAGTTCGACGAGTTGTCGTCGACTGAAAACCGTGTAGAGCGTTCGTCGCTTATTTTTCCACCGCCCCGGGCTAACAATCAGTTACCTTCGTCGCGAGCTCATCAAACTTTCACCGCGATTTCTTTTCCTCCCGCCAGTGAAAATCGTATTTTGAAATTTGTCCGACCGCCGACACAACGCGATACTCTCGATAACCCAAGTTTCAAACGTTGATGCGACATTTTCCACTTTTACGAGCCTAATCGATGATTCGCGGTTATCCGTAGTTACCTCGGCTGTTTTAAGTTTCAGTCTTTTATTTGATGAAACGTTCTTTCGTTTATTACTTTAAAACCGACTTATCTAAAAATAGTTTTCCAAGATGTTAAAAAATTATTTCTTGGACCATCGATGCGATGTGGTACATTATTTCGCAGTTTCTCAAGAAAATATCCCGCACGATTCTATAAATCTTCTGACACGCTGGAATCTAATAACCGACACCGTATGCGATTTGATAAATCGATTTGCGGAAGTGAACTACGTCGGTGGTCCACCGAAGCCGACGTTACTACAGAGAGAAATATGCTCGTGCGTGACTCAAAATGATCGATAATGTTTTCTTACAACGTATCACTTCGCGCCTGTGAATCTGCATCGCAGCAACCGTGATCGATATGGATGCTCTCTCGCGTTACTTTGATGAAATCCTAATGGATTTTTCGTTTACAACGGTTCACTTTTGCCTCGGTCTTTTAACGTTTTAAATATTGCTGTGATTAATCTTGGCTTAAAAGTGCAACTGACGAATATAAATCAAAACTGTATCGATCGAATTTCTACCGTATTCTGCACGGGAACGAATGCGGTTTGATACGAGTAGCAACCGATCGTTTCTCAAATGGACATCATTTCGTCTGGCGGCGAATATATTTGGAAATTCTAAGGGAAACGGTGCTGTTATCCAGGGTATAGGAAAAGTGTCAGTTAGTGCCAGGAATCAGAGAGAAAATCAGGAGTGTCCGTTAAGCGCGATAATGAGAAAAGCAAACAGAACGGAGATGCGCGTCGCGGCAACCGGCCCGAGCACGTAGCAGCAGTGTCTATTTCCCACTTAACAAAGGTTCACGACACAAACAGAGAAAGCAAAGTTTCGCTAAGGTAGCACCCGGTTTCACGCCCAGAGGCGACGGAAATTTTCAGCTTAAATGTTGCGCATCGCTAATAATTCCTTTGACATGGGTCGACCGGTGCAGCAAGCGCGAATGCTCACCGTGAAATATGCGGTATTGCGAAAGAAGCGTCAAACTTTGCTTTAAAAAGTACGCATTATATTTTGCTAAATATATATTATTATTATTATTATATTATTGTATTATTATTATTATTATTATTTTGCAAAATATATATTATTATACAATTTAATAGCTAAAAATAAGTTCTACGTGAGAATTACACGCAGCCTCAAAAAATCATAAATAACTTTAGTTAAAAGAAAAGAAAACACGACGATATTTTTTTAAAAATTCAAGAAAATTCAAGAAACATGCGGTATTGCAAAAGAAACATCCAAGTTTGCTTCAAAAAGGACGCATTATATTTTGCTAAATATATATTATTATTATTATTTTGCAAAATATATATTATTATACAATTTAATAGCTAAAAATAAGTTCTACGTGAGAATTACACGCAGCCTCAAAAATCATAAATAACTTTAATTAAAAGAAAAGAAAACACGACGATATTTTTTTAAAAATTCAAGAAATACGCGGTATTACAAAAGAAATATCAAAGTTTGTTTTAAAAAAGACTATAGACTATAGACACGTTTTGCTAAATATGCAATGGATTCTATGCGACAATCACGTGCGCCCTCAAAAATTACAAACAACTTCAATTACAAGAAAACGAAGCGTCACAAGACGGAGGATTGCTCTTTAAAAATTCAAGAACAAGAAAGAACTACGTAAGCGAGAATTTATTGAAGAACTCTGAATTACAGAAGGGAAATATATTTCACGAAATGGAATTAGCCTCGGTATCGACCTCGTCTACTATACTAACGTGAGAAAAATTCGTCTCTCTCCCTCTCTCCAAATTTCTAAAAATACCACTCTCAATATGCCAACATTGCCCGGAAACTTCTTAATGTCCGTCCCACGCAAAGTCCTTGATATTCGCTGCAAGGACTCGTCGATAAACCGGAAACGTAGGGAACTCGGCGTTGAACGACCGTAGCCCTGAAATGCAGGGGATGTTCGATGCAGTTTCTGCGCGGGAGCGAGCCGGATCGCTGGCAATGGACCCTCTTTCCGATTAGCCTCGTCATTGGCAAAGTCAGCGTTGCTACGAGCGGAATAAGGGTCACGAGTGCATAATCGATGCATTCTCCGCCGTCGTCAACCCCCGCCAGCAACGTTGACCTTGTCAACTCGAATCGAAAAACTCACGAAATGAATCTATCGACGTGTTCCGAACATTTCTAACCAAGTCCAACCAAAATTTATAATTTGTCATTGTGATACAAGAAAAGATTATGTTTCTGAAATAGGACTATGTATTTTTTATACATGTAGTAATAATTGTGTATTTTTATTTTAAATGAAATGACATAAGAAACATGATGCGAAACGACACGATGTGATATGTCTCGATATGTCTCGATACGATATGTTGTATACATGTATTTGTATTAATAATCAGAGTAATTTTGCAAAATATTCTTTATAAATATTCTTTCTCATAGAAAATATTCTTTATAAACCATAAAACATGGATTAAATTTTTCGATATTCCAAAAAGTTTTTATATTACTTTATTACCCCTATTACCCCTGTTACCCCTATTTACCGACCGGTAGCGGTTGATAAGTAGCCGATTAATGGGTTACCGGTTGGTAAAGAGTTGATATTTAATTTAGACGTTCTAAACGGCAGATATTAAACACACTTACCAAAAATTTTCGTTTTGTTCACCAGTGAAGATCCCACACTTCTGTTTTGTTTCACAAAATGAAATAGCATAGCCAGTTCATAACGTACTCTACCTTCGAACAACCGTTACGATTACTACATAATCCCTTTCACTCATTTAAATTAATGCTTTTCGGACAGAAATTATTACGCGGAATACGCGGTATACTGCAAAATTCGAGTTTCACAGAATTTCGAACAATTAATTATCAAACGCGTCGTAATTTGTATAAAATTCCACGGAGTTACGCGGCGCATGTACTCCATGTTTAATTTTCAAACGGAAACTAGAAACTTGGAATACGTCACGTGACGTCATAGTCACGTGATTACTAGTTCACCAATTGTAAAAGATGTCGCTAAAAATAAGTTAGTAATTATATAATTTCCATTTTAATTCATTTAATTAATTTAATTGTATAATGTTATAAATCAGAATATTTATGATATATCGACATCTATAATATATCGAAATACAATTTGAATTAATAGCAGTTTTGGTATCGCAGCATGGTAAGAGAAATGCAGCGCCACTATACTGTAGAAAATATATTCTCTTTTGAATTTCAAAATAAATTACTTACTCAAAATAAATACAATTGAAAAATTCAAGTAGTTCAAAGCTCTTTAATTTTACCTTTAAATTCTTTTTCGTTTATTTGCCGAAATTTTTTAAATTTGTCGTGTACCATGTTTCAGGACTCGCTTAACCATTTTCATGTCACGTCCGACCTTATCGATATAATGATAGTTGCAACATTAATACAATAAAATTAATAAAATTATTCCTATTACGAAATAGCTAATCGAAATAATAATTTCAAATTTATAAGCATATAGTATTTATAATAGAAAATTTGTTTGTACACGATAGAAATGATTTGCTTGTATTATATCGAAGCACCATTCGATAGTTTGCGATCACAGCGCCAATGAAACGGTGAAATGCAGAATACTTTCATTGCAATTCTCAAATGCAACTGATATTTCTCGCACTCCATTTACAATATTGAACTGTAACGTAAAATTATCAGTTTTACGCGGGAAGCGCAGGAGATGTCATTGAAATGTTAAGTAAAATGAAGATTAAAATCAGTAACCTTCAAATATTTGTTCGTATTACCGAATAATCTACGATTTATAACAGTGAGCATTACACACATATTCAGAATTATTACATGTTCAATCCAATGTGTATATTCTTTGTTGGTTAGAATTAAATATACGTACATATTTCGATATACGGTGCAGTGACTCAACGAAATATTTTGTGTATTAGAATCACAGGTTAGAATAATTTAGTACGTGATACGGTAAAATATTCTTGAAGGACGTTTTATTTTTCCATAAATCAGCCGAATCTTATTCATGTACAGTCGAATCCCCACCCCATTAATTTGGTGATGCGAACCTGTTGCGCGAGGGGTTAGTTTATTGTTGAAGGTCGTGATATTAAGACGTATTATTCCGCGTAACATTTACGAATTGCGTGATTCGTCGTCGTCGGCTACTGTTAACTACATTTCATTAATGTACGTACTTTCTCAATTATTCATAAATATTCGTCGAATATTATTGTAATTTCTTACTAAATTATCTTTCTCTTTCTGATTGCCTATTTGGTTGTATAATGAACTTACAAAACAGCATTTGAACTTGATCATTTGTTTCATTTTTGTATTTTTTAAACGTTTATTTGAAAATGTTGGTTCTCTTTTGTGCAGATGTGCTAGTGGATTGAAGAAAGAAATGAAAAATTTAAGAAACGCCATGAAATTCAAAAGGACGCCACGGTAATTAATGACTAATTCTATAACTTTTTACGAAGATATGATAACATTTGATTTGTCCCAATGAAGGCAGACTTTTGAGAAAAGACGTTATCACATATCGCATTTAAAACACATTTCGCGTTTGCGTATTGCGTAGTTTTGTTTAACCTTCAAAAAAGCGCCATATTTGATTAGCAGAGAGTATGCTTGAAACTCTACTGACAGAATACTTACAGACAATATTGATTAACACTATTAAGGAATATTTTAAATATATTAGTTAAATTTTCCGCATTCTTATAATTTAATGTATTTAATATATTTAATATAATTCAATATATTTAAATTTACGTTTATTAGAATTTTGATTATTTTATGATGAAAAACAAATTATAATATCTTATACTTTGTTGCAGATTTTTCCAGTCTTCAATTCTACCATGGGATTTGACGTCGACTTTTCTTAGGCCATAACAACGTTCTTCGCATCTAATTGTGTCACACTTTTTGATTCCTCGAGTCGATCATGTTATAAAATGAAAGATTCGAATCGACACGAGTGACTGCCTTACACGGAATTTTCAACGAGCATAGTAATGACAAGTGTGTTAGAAAATTCATCCAGAGTATGGAAAGTCATTCTTATACTTGGTCACTATCCTCGTTTGTAGTATGGTAGTAATAATATTTATTTTTACCAATGTTGACCCACCATCATATTGAACAAATCGCGGATTTGTTATTAATGTTTCAAGAAAATAATTACAATTTATATAACTTTCGTTTGAATTAGAGAGTGTTTGCTTTAACGTTAACGCTAAATTATAGGATTTGTCGCGAATAGTTGAAGTAGTTTTTCTTTTAGACGGATACAATACTGTTTTGATTTCAGAAATTAGTATCACAATACCTTTCTATTCCAATACTTTCCATTATTTTTCAAGTTAATGTTGTTAAGCATTGTTATATATTTGTGTTTTTTTAAATAACGTTGTGCATAAAATGCACAAATCCAAAGAGATCTTGCATCGAGATCATGAAAGTATGTTTCTGAATCATCTTATGTGGCTAAAAACCTTACCCGTAGCCATCTGGTAGAAATCTGTGGTACATCGTACCACAGATGATAATATACATTTACAATTTTGATCCCTTTGCGCTCTCCACTTTACCTACTGTCGTACTTCCTTACCCTATAGACGAGGTGTGCTTTTTATCGATTACTAAAGATCTTATCATAGTTTGATAATTCTCCGTATAGATTTTCATTTAATTTTCAGTTGATAAAAATATTTTCCTTCTCTAATTTTGATTTATCCAATCATTTATGGTCGTGTGCGGACATATAAATTCACGTGTTGTAATTACGATTAATTATGTGGTCCATCATATTTCGATGAAGAATTGCCAATTACAATCTACATTTTATGTCTTATGTCACAATATGATATTTATCGCGTAAAATACAAAGTATAAATTCTAGAATCCCAAAATTAAGTCTTGTAGATTACAAACAATTCAACAAGACTATTTATTTGAAAGATAAACTAGAAATATTTTCTATGCAAATTTGATGAATATCCTAAACAAAAATATATGCTGTCTGTAGAAAATATAGTTGGTTTGAAAATACACGGAAGCGTAGCTGAACTTCGAGTTCTACGAATTCTAAACTTTGTAAAAGCTCAAGTTCGAAAGATCTAATATAAATGACTACAGTTTTCAGATAGTTTCGAAGATCGCAAGTAATAGTTTCGAGGAACTCTAAGCCAAAGGTCAAACGACTTATTGGATAATATACTAAATCCTTCCTTCGGTTTCATTCTTTCCTTTCCGCGAGTTTTTCCAAATTCGCATACATTCAAATTATTTAAGTCCAGTTAAAAAATAAAGATAGTTAACTTAACTAATTGCTACAATAATTTCGATTAAATCCCAATATCCTGTCTTCGAAACTCTTGTATCGAACAACATTAAGTTTATAAAATTATTGATAACATGTTCAGGATATTCTTTTCTTGCTCAAATCGTGATATCGCGTTGAAATAGAATTAATAAAGACTCGCGGGTAGAATTTCAACGAATCTTCCTTTTGACACGCGTTACTTAATATTGCAAAAAATGCGGCGTGCTCGCGATTTCAGCAACGCTTCGAAAGCTAAATTCAGGTTGCGACCCCATTGACTTGCGCGGTAAGATGCGGATCCACTTTGAATCCCTACGAATTTTCTACTATTTACCTTGGCAGCCGAACGCCACGCAAAGAAATATCTGGATTGCATCCGTTTCGCAAATCGCTCCGCATTTTCCGCCGCGGAAAGATTTACAGTAATCTCCCTCCTCTCCTTCCCCTGGAAATAGTACTTTGTCAAAATCACGGCGAGCTCTGGTACGTCCAAGATGGCGAAACAAATGGAGAGGACGAAAATCCGGTGCAATTGCAGTCTCGTTGTTCCTCGAAAGGACAAGGAACGCCGGAGGAATATATTCTGGAATTTCTTTCACTAACATCGTTACGAACACCTTATTGAAATTGGAAATTATTCGACGAATAATTAACATTAGAACTGTCAGAGATATAAAGATGATCAATTTGAATTATTCAAGTAGAAATTCATATAGAATTTACATTTTTAGAATTTACATTTTAGAAATTTTAGAACATACCCCGATTATTTTCGCAACAATAACAGCAGAAAGTCTACACTTTTATCAGACTTTAGTGTGATAAAGAAAAATCGTTAGTGAGGTTGGAGAACAATTAATCACGGCAAAGATTGATCTTGGCCTTTGAACAAAGAATCCGACGATTATCTAATTACGAAGTAAAAATTCACGAGCTTGGCGATAAAAAAAAAAAAAATAATTCTCGCGGCATTCCACCCGACAAAAAGCTAAACGACCGTGGCTGAAAATTACGGTTTTTGCAAACCGTAGCTAATAACGTCGAAAGAAATTAACTTGCCTTCTTCCACTGCCTCGGGCGTTTTATATAATTAAAAGTTGGATGGTAACGCTGTTAAAACACGTCGACAATAAAAGATCGAAGAACTTCCACGTTTGGAAAGCTTGGGGAAACGAACGGGAGCGAGATATTTTTAAATGTTTAAAAAGTCGGCTGATGCGATTTTGAAAAATAAAAGAAGCCACATCCGACGTACTTTCACCGCTGGCTTTTTAATCCCAGCAGTGTACACAGCGTAAATCGAACCGACACGGTCACAAAGGATTGCTTTAAAAAAGGAGAGAAAAAAAAGTTGCACCGTGTCAAACACTTTTCAAAAGCACCGTGACAAAATATTCTTCGTACGCCCCGGTTCAAAGGGTTGTTAAAGGTTGCCACGCGCGCGGACCGAGCAACACACCCCGGCAGCGATTTTTACGTCGTTGAATACGACGCGAGACTTTCGAACCTTCAAACAAAAATTGCACGAGTTCACGATCGCCATTTGGGCGTATTAATCGCGCTGACTTTTCCATGCTAACAATACGTTAAAATGCAATTTAGGTCGCGACCTCGCCGACCTATATGCCGTGTAACGAAAGCCTGTTCGAAGCCTCTTTGCGAAACTCGTGTCTATTCTTACTCTCTCGAAAGGAATCACGCGGATTGGGAGTCCTTACGATGTGTATCCACCGACGTGAATTTCAAATCCACTGCCGCATCGTTCCTTCGCGTATCGCCGATGGAATATTTCCTCGCGGTAATGTGCCGCAGATAGCGTCTGTTTTATGGTGATTGTCTTTCAGTAGATAGGGCAGCATGATCGTAAATAGGGAAAACTTGCGAAAATTCGCGTTGGTTGCCGCGTAATCCTTTAACTAGATAAATCTTCCTGTTTGGAATTCCCTGACTAAATTGCTTTTTGTCAAAAGTAGGCGAACTCGCAGTTGCACGATAGAAATTAAATTATGTTGGGAAACATGCTTAATTGTCCTGAAATTATCTACTTTTTTTTTTCACTTGTGAATCGTAGGTGAGACTAGAAACTTCGAAACTTCGACTGATAGGAAGACTTCTCACATGAACACACGCAATGATATCTAAAGTGATTTTAGCGGAGGTAACCCAGAAAATCGGGCCTCTTCAGGTGCAACGCTGATGCAACGAAAATTAGCGATTGGTTGACTTGCGTCACGTGGGGGCGTGGCGTAGATCTCGAGTAGGAGTGGCGTTGTCTGGTGACTACTGAGCGATCACGCCTGTAATTTGTTTTCTATCGATTCAAATGTTTGCATATCAATAAAATTTTATGGCGAAAAAGCCGAAGCCCAGTTGCTTCTGGGCCTTTCAGTGAGACGAATCGTACTGGGGTACAAGTCGTGCAGTTTTTAATCTACATCGTGCTTTTTAGACGCAATTTTACTAAAAAAAAAAAAAAAATAGGAAAAGAAAAGGAAGGCACACTCGTGTGGAACACGAGCTCCACTTATAATCCTGCTTCACCGCGAATAGATTGTCCAAACAATTTCTCGATCAACCACCTCCGTTCCTGACTACCCTCCGTTGGCCATTCGACTTTCTAAAATGTAGTCCAATGCGATATTACAATAATTGCTTTAATTTACTGGAGCATCAGATGCGGAATGTAGGTTACGACCTCGTTAACCTAGTCGTTAAGATAGAGATTCAGTTAACCCGCGGCGAGAGTGCTGCGTGAGATCTTTCGGAATCGATCCGGCAACACCTTCCGACCCGAATTTTCCCACCCGCGCGTGTCTCGCCGTTTGCATTTTGCCATTGGTTTTCGGTTTTTATTTTCTTCTTTCTCCCTTTCTCGCCTTTCGGCGACTAAATTCGGCTCTCGCCGGGACGCACGTGCGCGGAAATAGAAACAGAGAAGAGAATGGGAAATTTATTTTCATCACAGGCTGAAACAGCGGCCAATTGATTCGGGCGATATATTTCCCGACTGTTTTCATGTTTGCCTCGCTTGTCTAGCTCGGTTTAATCGTTTATCGAGCGATCAGGCTTTTCCACGTGGCGGTATTATCGTTCTCGAGAGGAGTTTTCAATAGATGATTCGAAACTGCCTGTGCCTCGGTGAAATTGATGAAACGCCGGGTGAACATGTGAATTCGAGAGCGGTATCGTACAATTAACCGAATCGATAGGAAATGTCGGAATATCGCATTTTTCTAGATATTTCGGAAAACTTGGCTCAACAAGAAATCTCGTTGGTTTTGTTATTTTTCCGCGCTTCTAACGCGTGTTGATGTGTGTGTGTGTGTGTGTGTGTGTGTGTGTGTGTGTGTGTGTGTGTGTGTGTGTGTGTGTGTGTGTGTGTGTTTGCGAGTTACAGTTTCAATTACAGAGTTAAACAAAAGGTTGAAAGCTGTCGTGGGAGAATGTATTTTTCACAAACCTTTCGTCGGTTCTTTTGAATCCATGTGTAGAATGTTGTTATTTAAACAGAAATTAATAAAGAGGGAAAATCACGGTGTTACCCGAGAACATCGTTTGCCTGATAATAAAAACGCTAGTGAAACTTTCTTGGGTCATGGTCGTTAAATACAAGCGCGTTTCTCGAGCGCTTCTCGAGTCTTTAACGTGCGGATTTTTGAACAAAATTAAGCTGCCGATGAATTATTGACGCTTGCAAACATTATGTATCCTGGTCGAAGAAAAATGAAAATAAGAAAATAGCGACAGTATAGAATATGAATATATACGTATATAGTGCGGAATGACTCGTGGAATGAATAAACCATAGTTTAAATTAATGTAACACAGAAACGTATAAAACATATAAAAATTTTTTCTACAAAGCGAGACGAACGAACTCTGATTATACATCTTTGTCAAGTGAGCTTTCATGATTAAAATTCATAGAAATCCTCTTGTAGAAAGAAAATTTATTATTCAAATGTGAAATGAATGGATGACGTGAAAGATGTGAAAGGGATGAAGTAGAGGTGAAAGTTTATCAGAGAGAGAAATGTGTGTACGTATGTATCGTGTGTGGAGCGAATAAAATGAAAAAAAAAAGCTGGACAAAAATTTACACAACGGATAAAGTTATTACAACATGATAAAAACATGTGAAAAAATGGCACAAAGGAGAGATGGTCGATTATTCAGAGGCATTGTTCGTCGACAAAAATTCAGCAATTCGATATAATACGAGTGCTACGTTATCTCGATAATTACAATAATAAGTTAATCAGCTTCATTTCAATGACTACCGTAAAAATACAAAGTAAAAACGAGGTGCTTTATATTTTCTACATCAAAGATAAATTGTCACGTTCGTCTGCAGATGATTGATATTATTAAGACTACACTGATCAAATCTATAAATTGAAAGTGAAAGAAAAAACGTTCATGATATTACAAGTGTCTCGCGTATCGTGAGATTTCTTTATAATATATCGAGTTATATATAGAAACATAAATTGTATATTTCTTACTACAACAAAGAGTAACGAAATCGAGAAATTTGTCAAAGAAATTAAACCGGATCTGAGTTTGGCTCCTGACAAGCTGAATTGTTGTATCAATACCATGATACAGATACGGAACCGGTTGCCAGCCATTTGGCTCTCAATCTCCGAAGTTTGCGAAAATAACAACGCGGGAATTCAATTTAGACGAAACGATTGAAAGTGACGTGAAAAACAAACGAATGGCCGGTGGGACGTGTAATCAGGTAACAAACAGCGGGATCAACGCGGACCAACTCGTCTAACTCGATTTATGCGAGGGACGGTTGCCGCGAATGGACACGTTTCTCCGCTACCGCGGGAGCTAATACGCTGGATTAAAGCGTATTAACATTTGCCTGGCATTCTCGCTAGATGTTCGCCAAATAAAAAAGAAACTTCATTCCAAGCTCGGGCGCGGGTTCTTACAATAGCTCGTGAAACGATTAGATTGCCGACTTTCTTCTTGAGGCCAACCTGATTTGTACTGATTCTCCTATTATATAGAGTGTGTTACTGAAACAGTTAGATCGCGGAGTTTTAATCCTTTCATTACGTCGGACGCACTTTAGAATAATCACATATTAAAAACCTGCACGACTTGTATCCCAGTACGATTCGTTTCAGTGAAAGGCTCAGAAGCAACTGTTCCGACTAGAAAATGAAGACGACTTTTTTGCCATAAAATTTTACTGATATGCAAAACAAATTACAGGCGCGATCGCTCAGTACCAGACAACGCCACTCCTACTCGAGATCTACGCCACGCCCCCTCGCGAATCACGTGACCCAAGTCAACCAATCGCTAATTTTCGTTGCATCAGCGTTGCACCTGAAGAGGCCCGATTTTCTGGGTTACCCCCGCTAAAATCACTTTCAGTGATAAAATACATGTTACACTTGAGCCGTCAAGATCAGCCTTTTCTATTTTTTCTATTGTGAAACATTTATACGATGGGAAATTATTGTCAGACAAAAAGTCTTTCTTAATCCACTGCAATTTGGAAAAGACTATATAGATATAATTGTTAATCTCTTAAAAACTTGGGTTAGTTTTTAGGTTGGATTGTTAGTTTGAAAAATTAAAGTTCGTCCAAAGAAGAAAGCGTTCTAGGAAATTCAAGAAAAATTTTATTTCAAAGCTCAGAAAATGATTCGATCAATCTGTACACTTTTCTCTTCGTTTACTACCATAGCGAAAAGGTTAAGCAATTTGTTCACACACTAAATGTGCGCATACCTACATATAAATGTACCTTCATACATATACCTGCTACAGATATTACAAGCATTTTTAATGCAAATACCTCGAAATTATAATAATGAGAGAGAAAGGAGGAAGGAGAGAAACGTTCGCGTAGACAAGTCCTCAACTAACGCGAACGATGACCGCCGAACGAGACAAAGCTCCGTCGTCACCGGATCTCTTTCGTTGTGTGTATGCATATTCTTAATAAACGCCTGCAACGGAAACGAGGAAAGGGTACAGCAGCTGCGTGACCTAGATCTGTAAAGTGAAAAGGCGAGAAAGGAAGTTGCACGGACTGTGACGGCCGGTGTTCCGAAAAACGGCGACCACGGTGTCCAAAACGGCCCCGAAACGTCTCCGACAGACGTTCCTTCGCTGCAATCTTCTCGCGAAACGCGAAATTGCCGCTCTCTTTCCGGTCGTCGACGTTTCGTCCTCGTATTAAAGCGACGAGAGGAACGTGAATTCAGTACGAAAAATCGGGAGACGAAATAATCTTCTTTAATTAATCTTCAGGTTTCTCATTGGGATGAGCACGTCGTGGAAATAACTTAAAGTGACTGAAACCAGAAGAAGAACAAAGAATAGGACACGCGTCGTATTTTCCAAAAGCTGTCTCAATTAAGAATTGAGAGTCATTCCCTCGGTCGGGTGGAATTGTTAGTTTCGTATTACGGTAAAGTAAACGGCGTGTACCGTGCAGATGAGCTTGTAACCGGAAACTGGTTCAGAGGACCAGGATTAAAGCATCGCAGTTGGGACGAACTCGTCTAATTGTATATTTTAATGGCACAAAACCACGGAAAACCTCGCGGAGATAATTTTGTAATTGGTTAAAGAGAATCCAGACGAGAACGACGTAGTTTCATTTTAAGGTCGTTTTAATTGTTGGTTTTGTTATTAAAATGAAAACAAACGTCGGACAGTTATGGAAGCGGTTGGATAATTTTATAATCGCAAATACTCGAGGGAACAACCTTTCGTGAAAACTGATCTAGATAATGAGGAAAGCAAGATAGTTTCAGTCCTGAATTCGAGCGTATTATTCGCATGTAAAAGCGCGCAAAATCTCTTAATCGAAAACTCAATATCGCCGAAATTTTAATACCTCCAATTTTCCTCGGGGTTCGCGCATTATTAACAGCAAAATCAATAATTGGCCATTTTCGTTAATCAAAGATGGAAATAAAATAAGCACACATTTACAAAGCAAATCTGTAATCGTGCTTTCCGCAATTTTGTTCCTCGCTCCTCGTCGCTGAAAATCGGGAAAATGGAAAATTCCGCTTGATCGATAAAACGATGCGTAAAATTTTTATGAAAAAAAAAAAAAGCAAAAAGACTGCAACGTTTTATTTGCAACAAAATGTTTTTTTTAATTGTTACGCCTCGATACGCCTGAAAGGCGATATTTTCGCAATTTCCCCCGCAGAAAAAGAGAGAAATTACAATTTCTCTCGTTTATCTGTCATCTTTCTCATTTCTCGTTGTGGACCGTAATAGTTCGACCATACTTTTTTTATTTGCTTTTAACATACTACTTGTGAACATGCTGAATGGATAACAACCTTAATTTCGCAGAAACCCGAAGGAATTCTCAACGACCCAATTCCCCAAATTACTCGTCACGCTCATTTTCAAAAACTACGAGACCATCCCCGACGAGCTGAAAATCAGCTTCTCTCTTGTTACAAAAAAAAAAAAGGAAAAGAAAGAATGACGAACACAGGGAAAATTATGCAAATCCCAGGAAATTAGCTCCGATTTCGCGCGCGAACAGAATCGCGTCTCTCTCTCTCTCTTTGTTTTTCCTGGTGGTGTGTTCCATTTGCTTTCCGGCAGCAAATTCCGGCGCGATAACAGTAAAGGAACTTAACATGCAGCGTTGGAGCCGACCAGCGGCGTGTCGCAACGCGCAACAATGCCAGGCGCGAGTCGTTCATTGTTCCCACGCAGAAAGAGGCTTGCCTCCAGAGGGTTGACTAGACTAGCGGCGAAATTGCACCACTTTCTGCGGGGGCAATGTGTCACACGTCGACTCGTACGTACAAAGCGAGCGAGCAAACGTACCTCGGCTCAGGCTCGAACCCGGGCGCGGTTGGCTGACCGCTCGACGAGTCAGTCGGACGGACAAGGTGTTGGGAAAGTTCTTAACCCGCTTTGGCCCCAATTTCGAGGGGGAATCGAGGCAGACGCATTTCCATGAGAATTGGATACGCGTCGGCCAACGATAGGCAACGCGTGAAACAGCTTCAACCAGTTTTCCTGTTGGTTGGCTAATACACCAGGGAACGGGCAATCTGTCGAGATTTATCAATCGAGTTCGAATAATTCGGATCTCCCGATTACGAATATGTTGTTAATTTTTCTAGCTCGGACTTTGGTTTCCAAACAAATGCTTATGCCCTAAATATTAATGAAAGAAGTAAAGTCGATGTAGAAACGTATAATTTTCAAGTTGAAAAGAAACTATCTATTATTTATCGATGTACATTTACAATATGTTTACTTTACTTTCTTGTAAGATTTTTTTTCTGTGATTTTGCTATGGAAACAGTAGTTGAAGCCACTAATTAAACCAACACTGATAAAACAAGTTATCTTATTTTTTTATCAGTGAAAGTAATTTTTGCGGGGGTAATCCAAAAAATCGGGTCTCTTCAGGTGCAACGTTAATGCAGCGAAAATTAGCGATTGGTTGATTTGAGTCACGTGATTCGCGAGGGGGCGTGGGGTAGACCTCGAGTAGGAGTGGCGTTGTCTGGTGACTACTGAGCGATCGCGCCTGTAATTTGTTATCTATCGATTCAAATGTTTCCGTATCGATAAAATTTTATGGCAAAAAAGTCGTCTTCGTTTCCTAGTCAGAACAGTTACTTCTGGTCCTTTCAGTGAGACTGGGGTACTGTGCATTTTTTTTAGAGGAGAATAGTTGTCAACGAATTAGATGTACGTCGTTTCGTCAAGTAAAGCAAGTTTGAATTATTTGTCAGGTGATTACAGTTTAATAATAAGTCAGATTCGACGGATTTCGATTATTTTGCAAATCTCAAAGATAATTTAGCCAAAGTGGATACATAGTACAAAGTCAGGATCCTCGAATATTCTTCGAAAAAATTTTTCTTCGTTTCCCCGATGTTGTCCGCATTTGAATATCTTGATCGAGCCTTGTCAAATTGGCAAATTTAGGAACGCCCTCGACCACTCGAGTCGTTTCCAATAATAGTTTGGAGATGCTGGAGATATCGAGCGACTGGAACCAAGACTCAAGACCCTTTGATGTACCGGAAGTTCGAAACTTGAAAGATACCGAGATACCGATACTGAGAGCAGTTACATCGCTAGAGGTCCCGGGAGTAATAGACGTCGATAATTCCAAATGAAAGGAAAATTTTGTGCATTGAAGGAGATAACAGGGTATTAGAATACTGGTGCGTGTAATGGCAGAGCATTCTAACAACAGACTATTGAGGTATTAGGTTATTGGAATATCCAGGTTTCTACCACCCACTCTCGATTGCTAATTGAGTATTAGAACATTGGAACGAGAGAAGCTTTAGATTATTGAAATATTTAAATCGTTGCAAGAGTGTTGAAATATCAAAGTATCGGAAATATGAAGAGCATTTAGGAGCATTGGAATACGAAAATATGCGAGCGTTAAACTTCCAGGGTATTAAAGCATTTAGTTATCGGAATATTAAAGTATTCGCGCAACGGAATGTCAAAGTATTTGGATATGCTGTTGCAATATTCGAAGCACTGAAAAATTAAAGCGTCAAAGCTCCGAATGACCAGACTGTCGAAATATCGCGGAAACTTCAACATTCTGTGAACTTTAACGCGCCCTGACACCTGTCCATGAAACCTGTGCGATGATCGATTCGGTGTTGAATACTGCTCGGTAATAAGTTTCCAATTTGAAATTATAATCAATTTGCCCTGGGTTGGTTATTCACAACCCCGAGGATAATGCGAGGCCGAGCAACGCGCGGTGACTTAACGCTGAGAGTTGGAACAGCGAAGTGAAGTGGGACTTCAGAAGTCGTGGCATAACTGGCTACATCCCACAACTGTTTGAGCAAGCGTCGTCATTTGTCCAACGGTTGCGCGCAACTTTGCAAAACTCGAACTTACCGAAACTTTGCGCTTTTGAAACTGAAATTGGTCCGCCATCAGTGCGTGAACGATACGAAAATTTTCCTTTCGTCCTTGTTCGATCCTCGTTGGTATATTTTGGACAACTGTCACGAGACTCAGAAAGTCAAAAGGATAGAACAGGGATTTAATGGTACGTGATCAATGAACAATAACTTTTTTAAAATTTTATTATTAATGCCCTACGCTCGTAGCTCGGCGCATTCTTTTTCAAACGACCATCTGATATATTTATACATATTTTGTATACATATTTTCTTCTCGTGTATATATATTTTTACGTATATAACATCATCTGCCGCTACAAGAAAACAGGATCGAACACGGCACACGCTCTCTCCCTCTCGTACTTCGGTCGCGATACGCCATTCACACCAGTCTCGCGTGATAACGCACGCGATAGCCAATTCACGACTAACGATTATCTAATTAATCGAGTCGAACTAATAAATAAAATAATTGTTCTTCTGGCCGCTATTGTCGTTTGAGTACTACATCCTGTTCTCTTTTTTTTTTTTTTTTTCTTTCGTCTTTTCGATACTTACGAGGATAAAAACAACGACGAAACATCGAGTCTTGCTTTCAATTAACGTTTAAGCGACGGTCCGTCGATCTCTGCAAAGGGTTTTCTGATAACGCCGCACGTTAATGCATTAAGTCGCTTTATACCTCTAATCGATAGACAACGCGATAGTGTAAAACGAATCGGTGAATGTTCCAGCCTTTAACCATGCACCTCGTGGAATACGGTTTAAAACAAGAGACGGCTAACTGGCGGCTCGCGGGCCCTTGCCCCCACTTTCCTCGCTAGCGCTACCCCCTCCACTGCATCCATCTCCCCCACTACATTGAAGTTTCCTCGCCGTGCATGAGCTCCACTCTCTCAGTCTGTTGATTTATACCACCTACTAAGCAAGTGGGGAGATCAGGAAAGTAGGGGCAAACCGTCTCTGGTTTAAAATGAAAATATTCGTATATTAAATTATAATAATATGATATTAAATTTAATATTCGCATAAATATAAATATACTAAATATACTAAACTGTCGGATAATTGTATCCTTTCGAGACATTTGAGTAGGCAACGATTTAAAGTTTGTTAAATTATAATTATAGTACTAGATTTACGAAACACCAAACAGAGCGATAGGAAATGATAAGTGAATATCATTATACGCAGCATTGTACAAAAATCATTGTACAGTCATTATGAGGTGATAGTAGAAGTTATTACAGTATTCAACAGTACAAACAAGAGGAAAATGTTGCATCGCCCTAGCTTAGTTGTTAGCACACTTCTTAATTCTTGCAAGAGTGACAGATCTTCCAGCAATCGCTCAGATCAGTATTATCCCTACTGCAGCAAGTTATATATATATAAAATTATCATTAAAATACTACGCGTAATTTGTACTCAGTAAGTAATAATTTGTACATACGTAAAAATGGGAGAGTGAAATCAAAATTCGGACGAATTCTACGTAGATTTGAAGTACAGATCTGCCATTGTCGAATCGAACGCCACAGGCGTGGCTCTCTGTACGTGCATGCAGAACAAGGGATTAAATTATTCGTCAAATAAATATCACAGTCCTCGCATTTGGGTGTGTCCATAATTTATGACTAGAGAACGTAGCACAGCCGGTTTAGTCATTTCTCTTTAAATTTCAAAGTCACGTACAAATAATGATATGTGGGTAACAGAGAGTGAGAACACGCGTGCTTCGATGATCAGTGATGAAACATTACTCTCGCACGAAGACCGTCAGGGAAAATCGTGATAAGTCAGGCTCTCGGATTTTTAAGTTCGGTTTCTTCTTTCATCGCACTCTTGATAATTCCGTAGATTTCAGCCACTATATCTTCAAATTGATCTACAAATTTCATATCGCGTTAACTCTGGAATAACTCTCGACCACTTTCTCGAATTACACGTCGATTTTCAACTTGTAAAAAATGTTAATTCGCTAAAAATCGCGTGCGATTTAATGTTTATAAAATTCGTCATCACCCTTTTACACACTGTATCGTTCCAGAGGTTGATATTTATCCGTCAAACAATAAAATCGACAGAAACGTCGCGTCGTATTTTCCCTGTGCGATCCTCGCGATGTTACATTCGCTTTGCGAACCTCTTTGACGTTAATAAATCGGATAAGATGTCGGAAGAAGCAAAACTCGATACGGATCGGCAAATAGTCGACGGAAAGGCTGCTGTTTCAACGAAAATATCAAGCTTCATCTCTAAATATTTATCATGAGAGATGGATTCGTTTGTCGTGCATGGTTAAAGGGCCACATACTCGATCGCTTGGCTCCTCGATTGGATCGGCCAGAGATCGAACTTTGTTCGAACAGCTGGTGCGTCGGCCAGAACGATGAAATCGCTACGTGAGACTTACGGGTTAATGATTGTTCTGCAACCGAGATTTCGTACTGATTTCCACGTAGCAGTGGTTTTCGATATTTATTAGTTTGAGTAAAGAGTTCGATCGTCTTTCCGTGCAGTTGAAAAATTCCACTATTGAGCAAAACTTTGGCGTTGAAAGATCGTAGAATTCTGTTAATTTGGGTCGAAACAATTTCGGACAATTCAAAGTTGATAAAATTCTTTTAGGAAATTTGTACCGTTCACTAAAGGAAGAATGTAAAGTCGACAACTTCAGCCAATAAATAAATCTTCGCCGCAAGAATAGAAACGAGTAGCTTGTAATTTTGGAAATCGACTCGTGGGATTCCGAGGCTTCCTTGAGAGTTGCACGTTCGACGGACGAAACATCGTTTAATTGTAAATGATAATTTACGTCGTTCGAGCGTGATGAAGCTCCAGCTTTTCGCGGACACGAAGTATCTTGGACAGTGTAATTGGAATTTATTCACGGAGTTTGTAGAAGGAAATTTTACTTAAAATCTGTCGTCTTTGCTTCTGTCGGAACGAGAAAGATCTTTCGACGATGCAATACCAATGAAGAATGATCACCGAGTGCCGTTTAATCAAACCGGGCGAAAACGAATCGTATATCCGAAGTATCAAAGTTCGGGATCGCGGGCGAGCGTTGCACTCCATTAATTCCGCAAAGCTCGAGTCGCGGCGAAATTCGCCTAACAGTCGGACAGAGGACGGTGTAAAAACATTGGAGACTTTTTCTGCCGTATCCGTAGTGTTTGCGTAGTAATTTCTCCCAGGCATTCCCTCTCCCAGGCATGCAACGAACATCGAACTTCAATTTCATTTTCTCCCGGGTCTCGGCTTTCATTTTCTGATTCGCTTCCAGCGATATGTAGAATTTTTGCCGGCGAACGTTCGCCAGTGGTTATCGATTCCACTGAGACCGTTTGGTAATCTCCTTAATGCGTCGCGCCAGCGTTCGTAAAATCAGCAAGATACCCCCGGATCCTCCCTTGTTGAGCACCGACTTTGGAACGTAACACTCTCTCGCGAAACGTCAAGAGACAATGCTTTTAACGAAACTGGTAATCGCGTGAAAAATTTCAACGCTTTAGCGTTCGGCAAATTTCTCACCCACGATCCTCTCAAACGCTTCGCGCGAATTAAAAATTTCTTCTGGAGAGAAATTTAATCGCAACGTTGGATAGTCGAGGAACGAAACATCTGGAAGATACGCAGAGTATAAAGGAAAATCCTGCCCCCCCGTTGGGTCTTTCTTGATACACGTAATAACATTAAAGGGATGAAATATTTCTCGGAACAACGCGGGAAGATTGTTCCCGAGTGAAAGGAAATGAGGACGAGGGATGATAAAATGTTTGCTACTCCTGTGCGTTTGCACGTTGTACCTTTCGCGATAAAAGGCGAAGCCGTGAGGGATCGTTGGAACTTAGGTACACAAGGAACTTTTTCACCGCCAGGCACAGCTGCACGACGCATCGCCACGGCAACTATGTTGCTCAAACAACAGCTGATGTTCCGTGAAAAATTTATCGGAACCGTTCGTTCCCCGGGATTAGATATAAATCCTTACCCGGTAGCAGGCCTCCCCCTCGCCCCTCCAAAGATGTCGTCGTTGTTTGCGAAATATTTCTTGAAAACGACCACTTCCTTCGCAACTTTCTTTCAAATGTTTCGTTCCTGGAAAGCCTCTGTCCGTGTAACAACCTTGCGATCTTTGAAAGCTTGCCGATTTGTTAAGGAACTTGTTTTATCGTTTTTGTCTGTTCGAAACGAGTGGTATTTCGTGGCTTGCAGTTTGCTCTGTCGTCAAACAGTGGTTACTTCGTCGTTGTTAGCGGTATGAAATAAGTGACTGTAATTTCGCATTCTCCGTAAACCAACATTTGTCGAATGAAACTTGAATTATCCACGCGTCCTGTTAAAATTCTCGCTTAGGCCAGAGTCGGCTAACTGGCGGTCGCTAGCGCTACCCCTTCCACTTCAACGATGACCCCCACTTTCTCAGTCAGTTGATTTCTCTGCTAAGCGAGTGAAGAGATCGATGCAGTGGAGGGGGTAGAGGCAAGGGCTCCCGAGCCGCCAGTTAGCCAACTCTGGCTTACAATTAGACGATTGTCTGACACGCGTAAGCACAAAGTATTAAATGACAGAAAGAAATTTTTCGCCATTGGAAAAGTTTAATCTTCATGAACCCAAAAAATTTTGACCTTGAAGTTCGAGGCAGGTCCCTCACACGCTTTTCCATCAAACCGAAAGTGTAAAATTCATCAAACGTTTCTTTCGCGAAACTTTTAACACCCACGATTTACTCGTTAAATAACAAACATTCCGACGGATGTGAAATCAGTCTTCTTCTTCACGAACATCCACATCAAACTCACTCTCTCGCTGCGCGAATAATCTTGAATAAAGGTGCGCCCGTTGTTTTCATTAAAGGGATCGGTCGTCCGTTTCGTCGGTCTCGATCGGAACACTGTAAATTTTCCAGAAATTCCGATGGCTCGTCCCTATAGAGAGCTCTCTGCTTGACTTGGCTCGGGGCAAAACAATTTGAATTTCGTGCACACGTCGACGACGGGAGGTAAAACCTCCATTATCCGAACGCCACGCAGTTCAAACACCCCGTTATCCGAACATTCTATTATTCGAACGACCGTCGTTCCCAGACATTGTATCCCATTTCCTTTGAAACGGGAACGGCGTGCACGGATTTGGCCGTAACACGCGTTACGCGTGTACTCGTATTAAATTGACAGTGTAATCGTCCCCGGTGGCATAGTGAACGCCGATCCGATTCGGGAGCTCGCGATTCGAAGAAACTGTAACGCGCGGATCGACCGTAATTGACGATTTCGAAACGCGCGAATGGATATTGAGAAAATCAATGAATCGACAGAATCGGATATCTACGCGTGTCGGTGACGTATTTTAACCCTTTGCACTGCAAGTACTCCTCCCAGGCACAGACAATATTTAGTGTCAGGGGAGACAAAAATGTTGTCAATAAATTTTATTGCGTAATCAGTCGTGTCAGAAAATGGAATGGAAAGCGAGTTATTTGAAGGTAATGAGTCTGCTTTTAATCGATATAAAAATAGTGATTGCTTTGAGACATTGAGCGTTGATTCTGATGACAGTGGCGTTGTTCTACCAAAACATAAAAAAGCAAGGATTCCAGCGATTGTGAGGAAGATAAAAGTAATATTATACATAGTAAGAATT
>KQ435757.1:681141-692652 GCA_001276565.1 Melipona quadrifasciata | reverse complement strand
TTTCAAAAAATTTTTTGTAATATTTTATTTACAGTATCTTAATTTTGCATTAATATATTGCAATAGGAAATATACATATGTATATCGGAAGCATTTATTATTCGAGGATAAAAACAAAAAGATTCAAGTTGTGAAAGTTTAAAGAATTTTATTAAGATTTTATAATATTATTAAGATTTTTTTAATTCAAACTATATCTTTTTTTTAATTAAAAGAACATTAGTGTTTCAATTTCCTAAAATTTCATTTTTTCTAAAATATTCATCTTTATTACATATTATATTCATATGAATATTCATCTTTAGGCACTTTTCGTTGAATTCAATTAGTGAAAATTGAATTATGTAATATATATTTTTTTGTATGTGATAAATCTTATTGTAATATTAATTATATTTACAAATTTTAAATTATTAATAACATTTATTTTCGTGCGAATTTTCGTCTTATAATTGTATTTTATTACGAAATATAATATACGTCACATTAACTTATAAATTATTTATAATTTATGATTGTATGTATAAATCGTCATATATGAAAAAGTTCATAATACTTTAATATTGATTGATTATACGCAAATAATATAACAAAGAAAGGATATATAGAAACGAAATGAAATTGTTCAAAGCTGACCTAATAATATTTTAATAGCCTAATCTCTTTAAAAGCCTAAACTCTTCGTTTAAATTAGCAATGATGAAAGGTTTTATTAAAGACGTCGAAAGTGAATCTCGTGGGAAAAGTTTCTCAAGAGCGCGTAACTTTCTCTGCGTTAGACTGCTTTCCCAACTCCTTTCCGGCTTTAGACTATACATTCTCAGTCAAGCAGAACGACATAAAAGTCACCTGAGAATTCGTCTTCCGCAATTTTATTGAGTCGCATTGCAAATAGGTCAAATAATTTTACTTGTTTTGTACATAATTTCATCAAATTATGACACTTCATTAATATTGCAGTAACATTCAGCTATGATGATTATTAAATTGTATTTTTAAATTTTCATAAACGTTAATTAAAGAAATAAAATCTAAATAAAAATTCTATATATTATTATAATTCTTATTTTTCTTTGAATATTTTATATATTTTTGCATATTATGTGCATTTTAAACATTTTTGCATTCTCAAATTTCCCATAAATGTATAAAATCCGCAGTCTTATTATATTGCTTAAGTTTGAAATAAATATATGTAATACAAATTTTTGGAGTTAATTTCCTATTATATGCATTAATCTTCTACTGTATGTATCATAAGAAAATTTTAATTGTACAGAAATATGAACTCTAGTTATCTTAATCAAATTTTAATTAATATCCGATTAAATTACTGGTTGAATTTACTTATTTGAAATTCTAATTATATGACCGAAAAATTATTAGTAGGGAAGAGAATCAATGACTCTAATTATATAAACACTTATTACATAAACTATTTGTCTCCGAACAAGTTCATATAAGTGGAGTTTTACCATAGATATATTATAATAAATAGAAACATTCAAAGTGCTGCAATCAAGTGATACTGAGCTCACACAATTGAACATTTACGAATACAAAATATTGTATTTTAGAAAGTATTTATAATAAATGTGCAATGACATGAGTAAAATCTGAAAGTTATTTTGAGTAACTTATATGTTAATAATTTTGTTCAAAGTTTGTTTGAGTTCCAGATAATTCCATTTTTATTCATTATTTAATTTTATTCATTATTTCATTGTTTATTTTTTATTATTTATTTTGTAATAGTATTTATTAAATCGAGAATTTATTAAATATTTATTAAATCAAATTTTCTGGATTTTACTGGATTAACTTTCAATTTTCAATATCAATTTCTTTTGAAACTTTGCTTGAGAAGAAAAATATTATTATATATTTTTATCATGCTTTCTTACTTTGCTTTTCGTATAATACAATAATTTAATGATTCCACGTATTTACAGTATTATAAAAAAAAATTTTAGATTATAATATTATAATATACTAATATAATACTATAATATAACAACTTGTTATATTTAATATTGTATGTATTGTAATTATATTTAATTTTGTAGCTTATTGATAGTGTATCAAAATATAATAATTATTTCAAAAATTGTTTCAAAATATAATAATTATTTCAAAAATTGTTTCAAAATATAATAATTATTTCAAAAATTGTTTCAAAATATAATAATTATTTCAAAAATTGTTTCAAAATATAATAATTATTTCAAAAATTGTTTCAAAATATAATAATTATTTCAAAAATTGTTTCAAAATATAATAATTATTTCAAAAATTTTTTCAAAAATTATTTGTCAAAATAGTTTGATAAAATATTAAAATAAGACTGTATAAGATACCGATTATTTTTAATTAATTAATATTTATTTTAGAAACTATAAATTTTCTCAGTAAAATAATTAAAAAGTAATAGGATCAGAAACAACATCCATTAGCGTTAAATTAACCTTCTGCACTCCGAGTTATTTTTCAACTATTTTTTTTTTTTGGCAATTTAACTAGTAATTTAAAAATGTCGAGTGTGACTCATAAGAGTCATGTGATAAAAACTGCCAAGTCACACTCGACGAAAAAGGTGCAAAGGTTAATTTATAAAGTAAAAAAACTTTTTCTTTCCATTGTTTCAAATTGGTGAAAACTTGTGTCAAGTTCTTGTATGATATTGCACATATTATAACAAAAAATACTTATTTCATTATTTAAAATTTGCATGTTTTTTAATAGGTCTTTTAACGGTTTCCGTGGGCGAGGAGATGGTTTCAAATGCAGCTGAAAAAGTGAAAACCTCCTCTGATAATGTAGGCGACATTGTCATGTTGGAAATCGATGTCAAGGAGCCTGTGAAGAGATCACCGATTTCAGCCACTGCCGAATATGGTGCTCCAAACAATCAGTATATTCTTCAGTCAGCTGATAACACTCAAGAGGTAGTAATTGATTGTTTCATAATTCGTACAATAGTCTTTCATGAAATATTACTGTTAGTTCAAATAATTGCAGTGTTTGATGATATGTCTATATATAGTCTATATATAGTATATATAATTTGTATATAGTACCTGATATCGTTACTATAAAATAATTAAAATTACAAGTCAATCAAATAATGATATTTTATATGCAGGATGTTTCTGATTCGATGTGCAACTGGAAAAGGAGCAATTCTACATGAAAAAATAAGTCAAAAATAAAGAATAAAATTTTTTTATTTAAGGCTTCGTTTTTGAGAAAATAGATTTTGAAGATGTATTAAGTATTTGAATTTAGCTAATTCTGGACTTGAAATAAAATTAATTAGAAGTTATTCTGTGTGAAAAACAAATCAAAAATGTAAAATAAAATTTTTTTGTAAAATATTTCATTTTCGAAAAAATTGAACTTGAAAAGTTGCTAAGTAGGAATGATCGCACAAAGGAAATTTGCAAGAAAACGTATTCAGAGTCTATTTTTTTGAGAATGAAGCTGTAAGTGAAAAAATGTTATTCCACATTTTTGACTTATTTTTGTAGAATAATCTCCTGTTATTATTTATTTTTATCCAGTTTAAAATTAGTTAAATTCAAATATACTTGATAAATTTTTAAACTTTATTTTCTCGAAAACGTAGCATTAAAAAGAAAATTTTATTCTTTCTTTAAGACTTTATACTTTCTTTAAGAGTTTCTTATACAAAATTACTTCCTTTCTGATTGTACCTCTGGATAGGAAACATCTTTTCTTATGCAAAAATCTAAAATAAATGTTCAGTTAAATCACGTATGATATTGAACACCTATACGTGAGAGTAGAATTTTACATATAATTTAGTTTATTTGTTGTTAATAAAAAAATTTGCAAAAACTACATATTTATTTTTACATTATAGATATTTCTTTTTTTATCAGTGTCAACTTGACATTAAGGGACAAATTAAGTTAAAAAGCTAAGAGACGAATGAGACTTAAATATAAAAAATTTTTTTTTATCATCCTCTACAATATCTTATTTGACTGGTTTATAATTGATATCAACATCATATAAAACATATTTCTAAGAAGTAGTGTCAAAGAGATGCAATAAAAATAATAAGTATATTTGAAATACGTGAAACATTTCTTTTATTTAAAATGAAACTATGAACCATAAACTAGTAAAGTATTACATAAAAGATTATTTTTAGAAAACATATTATAATATTTCGTTGAATTCTTTGACGAAGGAGTGTGAGAATGTAAAAAAGGAAGTGAAAGAACTTATAACCGCGATGAAGACTAAAATACAGTAAATACATTCAAGAATTTCACCTCGTGAACAATTACATTAAATAATCGGTGTGTCTGTCTTTGTTGTCCTAAAAGAATAAATGTTCCTGGAAACAGGCAACATTATTGCTCTCGGTCAACCGTGACTATTGGCCGCCAATCACCGACGAACGTAGTGAGCGGTTGCATAGTGTGTAGGACAGTATACATTTTTCTTTTCTATTAGAATGGTGGGTCCGCCTTCACGAACTAGATATACGAACTAGATGTATTGTGTTGCAACCAACAATTGCTATCAATCTAATTCCATTAATGTCGCCAGTAGTAACTGTCATTTTTATTCTTTGCTAATTCAGTAATATACTTTAAACGTGTGAACCATCTAATTTTTAGGAAAATCATTATAAGCAGTTACATTAAGATATTTGTTCGTAACCATATATTAAAATGTATTTTAATAAATACCACTAAGATTACCACTTGTATTTTAACAAACATTACTAAGATTTTCTACTTTATTTTATGTAAGTCAATTAAATAAGTTTGATTTTTATCTAATGTTAATATATCACGTATATCATCAACCATCGTTTGTATTACTTCATAATTATACGTTGCTAATTGTGCAATTCTATCTATATTTATCAATTATTTTCATCTTTCAATAGAGGCAACATCTTAATTTTAATATCAAGTTTTACGGTAGCAATAAAATACGAAAATATTCAGTCTAGATTTAGAAAGTGTAATCACGGTCATTCACAATACATTTTCCTAATTGGAAAACAAAGTAAAAGTGTGAGAATATAGAAATGAGAAAATGAATCATTGATCTTATAATGTTTTAATTTTAAAAAGAATTTTAAATCTTTTCAACACCTACACCCGTTCACGACCGTTTCGTTGTGCTAAATACGATCGTGCTCTGTTGCATAACTTTTACCTTCTAATCGGTTCGACCAGACAGAACCGGTAATACCACACCCAACGATCGAGAGTATATCCGTCTATAAGTTTCGCACAGTTGGTAGATACATTCCCTGTACTTTATATGATGCATGGTCTTGTATATTGTTACTGTGATAAATTACGTTGAATGAATCTTTACGCTCATTTATGGTTTATCGACTCATCTACAATACCACGAATTCATTCATAGAATAATTTTTTACAACATGTTGGTACTAACTTGTTTAAAATGATTCATTAATTACTTGTTTGATATAGATACTTATTGTATCAAATATAAATAATCATTTGCACTTGTACACTTCCAAATCTAATATTCAATTTTTAGTACTATTCTAGTGGTATTTGTTCAATACTAGTATGATACTATTAATATTTAATCTGTATTTATTTCTATATTAGAAATTTAAGATTTAATAATTCAGTAAATATTTATGGTTACTTAATTGACACAATTTTTTACACAGCTTTTAACACTAGAACTACCGACGTTTTGACGAAGCTATCTCTACCAGGATCAATCAAAATGACTGGTCTTTAAAAAATACGTAATAATTATTGATTTATTACTTTCTTACAAAGGAAATCCACGTTATGTAGTACATGTTTGGTATTAATTTTGTATTATTAATTTATCTGGGACCATGATTCCTAAATGGGGCTTGGCACATTTTATCATTTACACATCAATAACAACAATAAGTATAATAAAGAATATATGCTTTGGTAACAAAAATATTAAAGAAATTTCCATTTTAAAGTTAAGTTTTTCTTATAGTATAAAGTAAATTATTAGATATGAAAAATTATAGTTTGTCACATTTGTTACAAACGTAGTTTTTCTTCTGAGTGCACTTTCCGCATACATATTTTTTACAGGAATTACAAATGGTGGTAATCTTATTATTATTACAATACCCTACCATTTGCACGAATAAAGTGAGCTCTTTGAACATTAGCTTCTCGTGATTCCTTCCCTGATTTTACATTTTCACTGGCAAGTTCATCTGCTAGTTGAAACATAAAATCTTTGCTGGATAACATTTTAGCTGTTGTTTTCTTATATAAGATCCGCGCATTTATTCCAGCTAAATCTAAAATGTTGAAAAATACTTAAAGTGGCCATCTTTTTGATCTTGATTTGATACTATATTTCTTTGCTATTTGGTCTGCAATGTCTACGCCAAATTTGGTCTTATTATAAAATTTATCCGTTTCAAGTAAACGTTTGTTACTTCTTTCAATTCTAACGGATTTATGTTTCGAACTTAATACAAGAACTCAATTTCATTTTCTTTTGGTTCACTTTTACAGTCATAGAATTCTTCATCTTCGATACCAGAGCATTCCATTGGTATATTGTTCAGTTTTTGCAATAATTTTCAATCATTTTGTCATTTTCTGAGCTTATAAAATATTGTTGTATAAAATAAAAGTGCGGGCCCTATTCTAACGGCTGTGGTATACAAAGTGACCGTGTGCAACGGCAAGCTCAACTGCTCTGATGTTCTATGTTTACGTTGTGGTACCAGATATAATAAGACGTGACGCGCGAAATAAAATTTCATAAACAAAACATTCATAACAAAAGCTTCAATTCATATTCTACGTCTCCATATCTAAATGAACGAGTAAAGATATTTTTGAATGAATGCATTATTTTTGCATTAGCATCCTGTCCGTTCCGGATTTTTCCTGATAATTAATACCATATTGAATGATACGCAATAAAATTTCTAAAAACGTGTGAAAAGTTGTACAAAACGAAATTGGTTAATTCGGTTACGTTATGCAATTTATCGGACCCTTTTGAATTTTGACAAGTACCAGTCATTTTGACTGGTATTGATATAAGTAGTCATGATACAAAATTTTAATTTTGAATAAATGAAAAAAAAAAATAAAATTCATTATATTATTTCTTTAATTATCGCTGCAAAAATCATTGCATCATTGCGGGTAAAAAATTGTAACATGAAGTAGGAATTTTAAAATAGTTGTCAAACCAGTCATTTTAACCGGTGCGGTAGTTCCAGTGTTAAACACTTTAAAATTAAGTTACATATTTAATTTCAATTTTTAAAATCAAAACATAGACATGCATATTTTGTTCTTCTAAAATATCTTAAATTTTAATAAAATCCAGTCAAGTTATTGAATCCTTTATTAACAACGATGATATTACGTGAGAAAATTTATGACATTTTAGTTACCACCGGAGTATTTATCTATATTACAACAATATGCGCAAGAAGCACCACAACCTCAAGCGCTACCACCTCCACGAAGAGTGCAGCCAGCGTATGCAAAACAACAACAAGCGTTACAACAAGCTTACTACAACTATCGAAAACCAGCAGTAGTACCGCCCCGACCTCGTGCTCATCTTCATCCTCAGGCTTTAGCTCAAGCCGAAATAGCCGCAGAAATTCAAGCTCAAGTCGATGCTCAAACTCGTACAGAAGCCATTCGCACCGCTCGTTTGGGATCGAAACCATCGAGCGCTTCCGCGTATCAAGCATCGACTTATACCCAACCAAAGTTGGGAACGTTTGAACAAGAATTATTGCAATTGGTCTCGGCTAATCAAGCTCAAGAATTTAAATTACTTCCAACTCAACCTAAAGGAAGTACATCCGCATATTCGCAACAATTAGTAAGCTATCCAGCTCAATATGCGAAACCAACTGTGAACAGTACCATATCGAAACTTCACCGCCACGATATCAACAGCAACAGCAACAGCAACAACAACAACAACAACAACAACAACAACAACAACAACCGGCACCCACTTATCAGTCGGTTGATGAATCCGTTCAATATCAAGCAACTCATTCCGCCAAAACTTACAATTCGCCACCGCAGTATGATTATATCGACGACGATACATATCGAAAAGCCCTTGAACAGGCCCAAGCTCAAGCTCAAGCTCAAGCGGAAGCAGAAGCGTTAGCCTTTCATAAACTTGCGCAAGCTGCGTACAAAAATCATCAGCAAGATGCATTAGAACACATGAGACTGACAAACGAACGTTATAGGCAACAGTCTGCACTGGAGCAAATTCAACAAGGTTCTCAAGTAAGCGATGCTGGACGCGTTCACTTGCAAGAACAGTTGCGTCCGAAAGGCACGGATGCTGCTTACAGGGCGAAATTGAAAGCTCAAATAGTCGCAGAAGTAGCCGAGGCAAGGAAGCTGCAACATGCGCAAGAATTTAAGGCACACGCCGATGCTATTCGTAAACACGAAGCTCAACAACAGGCTCACCTGAGGATACAGGAAGAAGTTCATAACTATGCTCTGAATTTCGAAAAAAATCAAGCGCGTGCTCAAGCTCTGGCACAAGCTCAGGCAGAGGCTCTTTACAAGTCTCAGATCCAAGCTCGCAATCAGGTTAAGAACGAAGTCCTGGCTATCTCGAAGGGCCAGGTGCAAGCAAAGAAAGTCGATCCAGACTTATCTGTGTATCATTATACACTCTCAACTACAACTGCCCTCCCTCTACTTCCTAACAGTTATTTCACCAATGATCAGTTGCAGAAATATCAAACGTCTGGTTCTTCCTATGTTCCTAGATCAATTCCAAAACCGGACGATGTAAGCCCTGTTGTTGAAACGGCCTCAGCTCAGGTGCAACCTGTTATTACGCAACCACGGCAAGTTCATAAGTTGAAGGTTCCTTCGTCTTCTCAATCGCTTTATGTGTCCGAGTCGGGTTTGCTGAAAAAATCGCCGATCAAATCGATAACTATCGAAGAAGTAACCGTCCAGCCGGATCAAATTGGTATTCCTTCGTCTACACCTAAGATACGTACTTTGACAGAGGAAGATTTATCGGCATTAATTAACGCAGGATATACGGTTACTCCTGTATCGCAACCTGTGAAATCTATTCAACAAATATATACAACCGACAACGCATCTGTGGATTACTATACGAAGAAACAAAAAGCTCCTGTTACAAGATCTGAATATGTTACCTACGAGGAAGTAATTCAACGTCCTCGGAAACTCGTTAGAAAACATAGGCCGATAATGAAACATAGTGAAAAAGAAGATGATTTGAGTAAAAAAGTTACTTATTTGGTACCACTTGAACCAGTTTTCGGAACGAGACAACCTCCACTCAAACATGAAGAGTAATTTCGCTTAAATTCGGCATTTTTTTGTCGTCGTTACGTTATAAATCCAGGATAATGCAGCATGTAGTTTAAATACTGTTCTTATAGTCTCTCTCGTCTTTGATTCCATACTGCAGTAAAAATTACATATTCGAATTGTAATTGCATTGAATTTATTTTTATTAAGATACGATTTCATACTCATGAAAATTGATTTATCAAATGTCAACTTGCAAAATAAGAATTGTTAGATTAACTTCATAACATAGCAGAGATTTAATTTCTAGATGCAATGTGAACAGTTCTTCATATTCCTCAATCTATATTTTCCTGTCAATGTCTCTTTTAGTTTTACGTATATTTATATTACTTCGAGCATGATTAAGAAGAATGATTAAAATATTGAATTTTTTTCGATATATCATTTACGGTTTAAAATTCAAAAAAATTCAAAGTCATGAAATGTAAATTTTTTATATAGTGTCAATAAATATCGTATCAAAGTTCTTGAAAAATAAATACGTATATAGATTGTAATAGATAAATTTTATGGCGTAAATGAGAATACTCTTGTATGCAAAATCATTTGCAGGTGGTATGTGCGACGGTGCTGAGTCCAACCTTTTTAATTTATACTTATTATACTTGTATATATTAGATTTTTACTGAATAAAACAATTCTAAAATTTTGTTCTGTCATATATGACATATTTAGTATTTTTCAATCGTTCTATTATTCCTATATCAAATGTTCCTATTTTTCTTACAATAATAATTTTTAATCATTAAATTGGTAAAATTAATTATTCAGTTGAAATAATACTTATTTTACTTTTTTAAAGTAAAACCATTGTAGAATTGTTTTTCAAATTGTAGACATACATAAAGAGTGGAACAATAACTTTGATCATCTTTAATATTTTTATCATTTTTTGAAATATAGAAAAATTTTGACAGTAACAATCCATAATTTTCATTATAATACAAAAATAATAAATTACAATAAATTTTCCTTTATTAATCTTTCTATAATAATTACTTTATTATTCATATCTATTGTCAAATATTTTCAAATTTTTTGTATTTACAATCATGTAAAAGTTATCATGGATTGAGCAGGATTCAATTATTATGCTATGATGATAAAAAAAAGATATTTAAGAACCTTATAATATTCATCGAGAGAAGTAAAAAGTATCCAATCAACATAGATTCTAAAATCAATCCTTTCTACGTAAAATTAATTTTTATTACTCATAAATATTCTACATGTTACGAATTTCTTCGCAATACACTGAATTGAAGCAAAATAGGACTATCAGTCTGTTAGTTCTACTTAGGTAGGAAGAAACTTGAGACTATGTTAAATTTACGATATAAGAAAAACAGATCTGTTAATTTAAAATTGCAAAAGCAAAATTATTAATAATATTACCAAAGGTAGCTTTGTAGATGTAAATGTAAAACAAATCGTCAATACTCATTCAGTTTCGCATATTAATAAGCAAATATATATAGTAATATATAGTAATCTTTACTTAAGATATTGTTATAAATATATTGTATATTAATATAAATAAGCCTTAGTTTCGTATATTATTTCCATATTATTTGTTTTTTTAATATGAGAGTGACGAATGCACATTTTAAGATACTCTCAAGTTACTGTTTTGTTTCTTCCTACTTAGTTGAATTCGTAATAATGATATTGAATGATATTATGATGAAACCTGAACTAAGTTATATTGAGCTAAATAAACTGATTTTATATGGAAAGGATTGATTTTAGTATCTATACTGATTAAATATTTTTTACTTTTCTCAATGACTAAATAAGGCTACTTCATATGTAGTTTTATTTAAAGGAATATTAACGAAGTTTCAAAAATTATATGACTATAGGAAGACTGTAAGAAAATAATAAATTTTATAATTTATAATAATATTTATCTCTTTGAAGTAATCTTTTTCTCAAACAAAATGTATGATAATTAAGATGAAAAAAATCCACAAAAAAAATACAAGTTTTATTTTGATATTATCATCCTGTAATAATATATCTATCCGCAAACGATAACTTTTTTATTAGTTAATTTATTTAATTCCATTTGTTTGCATTTCATTATTTTCTACAGTAAAAGAAAATCTACTAGAAAAGT
>KQ435757.1:629189-649132 GCA_001276565.1 Melipona quadrifasciata | reverse complement strand
TATACCCAACATTTTTCTACTTCTTTTTCTTCTCCTTCTTAGAAAAAGAGAATGTTTGATGTATAATTATACACAATGAAAAATTTAAATAATTTTAATGACTAAATAAAATTATAACCAATGTATTGCAACATAAAAATTTGGTCATTTTTAATGGTAATTTTATGAAATTAACAAATAAAAAATAAGATAATTAAGAGTACAATAGGAAAATATTCAAATTAAGTTAGAAAAAAGAATTAATTTAATTTAATAAAAGTTAATAAAAATTAAATAAAAATTTTTGTTTTTAAAATAATTACTGTAATTTATCATTACAAAGAATTACGAAAATTATGAAACAAGTTTGTTCAAGATTGAAATAAGTCTAATTTATGTTTTGGGAATATAAAAATATTCTAGTGAAAATTGTGTATTACATTAAATCGCATCATAATGAAACTAGAAAGAAAACAAGCAATCATCTGGAGTATTAAACAATAAAATAGTCTTACGTAAAAAGATGTTTGTATTCAAATTTTCATTAATTTATTATTGTAACATGAAATTATAAAAAAACGAATATATTTGTTTGAATGATTAATTATTTTTGTTAATATCTTTGTTAAAGGAATAAAATATATTATTTATACATATAGTAAGTAGAATTTCCAAGTTACATTTGCAATATTTATAATTGATAGAGTTATTACAATTTCATTTAATTGTATTCTCAAAGTATCGAAATTTTCTAGAATTTCATTACAATATACTTTTCTTTATTTATAATTTTTGCTTGTAGATAGAGTGTAATGATTTTAGTCGCGTATTTAAGCACGTCTTACGCAAATAAAAGACGAGCTAAAGTCTGATTTCTCATTCGTAGATTTCTCTTCCCTTCTCTAGTTCATCAAGTTCATTCACCTACGTATGATCTCATTTTAAATTTGCACAAATTTAACAGTTTGATCTCTGACATATTTTCAAATATAAATGTATTATACAACAAACAATAAAAAAAGTTTTAATATACTAATTCCTATTTTTTACCGGTTTCTACTGGTATTTTTAATGTTCAAAGATTAAATATATTTTATTTTGTTTTATATTATAATATTAATATATTGGAATAAAATTCCGAAAGTTCTCGATCAACATGAAATTTTGAAGGAAGAAAAGAAGAAACCCCAAATATGAAATTTTAGCTTTGATACTTATTAGTTCTTGCGATATTAATAAAACTCTTTCGGTATAACACATTGAATTCTACCTATATAAGTGTTACTGATACAAACCATTTTCATATTATTAGAACGGTTACACCAATTACCGGCTAATTGCCAATTAATTGCCGGTGATTAGATCGTTGACAATTACTAGATTCAATAGAATATATGTATGTATTAATTTATGTATGTATTTATGTTAGTCGCGTCGGTCAGTGAATTTTTGAAGAAAACGCGAATAACTCGTTAGCAATCGCTGATCACCGCGACAAATGAAATATATTAAATTAAATGCGAGCGTTCATCAGTATACTGAATATTCATCCCTTCGAAATTCTGTTTTATTATCACCATGTTTAATAATTATAAGTTATTTACATGTTTGATTTCCGTTGTTGGATTGCGATTTAAATTTTGTTCTTCCTGAGAAATTGAGTAATAACGAAATTTAAGTAATAACGAGATAATAAAATTCTATAAAAAAATGTAATTTCGATATATACTTAAATATATAGTATCGTTTTTAAATACATTTTTAACATATTTGCGGTTTTTGAAAAGAAAATAGTTTAAAAGATATTTTTAAAATTTTTTAAATGATAAAATAGTAATAGAAGCTTCAAGTGAAAATATCTTGCATATATTTTGGCAAAAGTTGAATATAAATTAATTTTGTCAGCACGAAGAGAAACAGAATTAAAAAATGCAAACAGAAATTAAAATTAGTTATTACTTTTATTAATTATTCCCATGTTTTTGCTTAAATTTAATAAGTAATTTATAAATTTGAGAAGTTCTGACATCGAAATGTTAGTTTTAGACATTGGTAATTTAAATAAGCATAAATCAGTACTTGATAGTATCATTACTAAAGTTGGTGAAGTAAATACATATTAAATGCTTCTTTATTATGATGATGTATTATAACGCATTTTAATTATATTTTAAGTTAACTAATTATAATTTTAATTGAATATACTTGTAAATAATGCAGATAGGGGTGATTCCAACGAGCATTATAAAAAAATATTGACACTCTGTTGACAAAAAAATGTTTGACTTGAATATATTTTCACCAATGGCTTTATCTAGATTGATAGAAAAATATTTTTTCAAGATGAATGCAGGTCATTTTATAACTATTTCCAATATTATTGATGTCATAATATCTCTTACATATTGCAAATAAATTTATATTAAATGTAACATATTAACTGTAAATATTAATAAATGAATATTAATAATTTGTTATATATAGGATTATTATAAAATTCTTGGCTCAGAAAAAAATCAGATGGAAATGTAACAATTATAATGGTATGTTCAAAACCAGTATGCTAATTTTTTAACAAAAGTATTCATAAGCAAAGTGGCGAAGTAAGTATAATGTAATTTAATAATATTTATAATTCTTTTTTACATATCTCTATTTTACATATATAAGGAATGTGAAGAAAGATACAAAAAATAAAATGAATGTAGAACGTTGTGCTACATTGCTGAGAATTGTAATAGCAAACAAATTTTGTGAGGTATTTTGTATCTTATCCAAATGTTGGATTGTGTTATTTGGATACTTTATAAAACTACAGATACTTTACAAAATTATTTTATATTTTAAGATAACAAACTTTATGCTTCAATTAGGAAATAGTAGAACAACTATCAAAAGAAAAACAATGAATATGTATCTTTTTTTTATACCACAGTATGTAGTTATAATATACTTGTATTTTAATGCATTTACATTCATTATGGGTTAAAAATAATATTATATTTCATTTTTTGCAAGTGTATTATCTCTTTCATTTTGTTTTTATTTTTTTTTTCAAAAATCAATAATTTATGATTAAAATTATTAACTAATTTTATAAAATCTATATATGAAGAACAGCATAAAGATAAGATGCAGCTAATTGTAAAATTAGCTGAAGATATTGATGAACACAGAAAACTAACTTGGAAAGAACTGAAAGTATTAGAAGCATTAGCATTACTGTTAGTTCAAAGATTAAAAATATATTTAAGAAATGTGACTTCTATTACATGTTGAGTGTAAAATAGATCTTTCCTTTAAATTAATTTCTTAAAGGTTAGAAAAAACTATCTCAACATCTACCAATACAGTTGGAACATCAAAACAATCACTAACAATAAAATTAACTCATAACTCAGAATTTAACAGAGTAGCTTTCAAATAAAGAAAATTTGGCGATATTATTGTAATGAACAATTAATATGTCAAATTAAAATTTAGAATGGAAATTTAACACAAAAAACTCTTAGTACGGATATTTTCCTATTTCCTTTCTTCTCCATTTTTTATAAAGATTATTTTATCATTTTTCCTATTTCTTTTACGGTAAATGCAATATTTTTATCAATTCAAAATTGTTGGTGAAAACATTCATCTTTAGATTATAAAAACTACAGAAGCACTATTATATAATTAAAGAAAAAAGAAATTGTTATATACATAAAATTGTCACTAAAGCTTCACTTTAATATTTAGATTAGTACTACATGAAAGATGTTAATGCAACTGCAGCAACAATAATTAAAAGTACATCAAAAAATCAACAGGAAAAAATATATTACAATATGCATTGTATAATATACAAATTTGCTTAATAATATTCTTATACTCACTATACATTAAATTACATATTTTTTGCAAGTATATCATCCCTATACTTTTTTCCTCTCATTATTGCTTTTTTAAATAATTTACAATACAACTCTATACTATAAAATGTATCATCATTTCCAGGAATAGGATACGTTATAAGTCTGGGATCGCAATTTGTATCTACAATACCAATTGTTGGGATACACATTTTAGCTGCATGATTTACTGCCATGTGTTGTTCAACAACAGAGTGCATGGTATTCAAAAATATACACAAATCCGGCAATCTGGTAATACTTCCAAATTCATGCGTGGCATTTGTAAATGTTCCACGTTTCCACCGTCTTGTATGAGCATATTCTTGGCATTCTTTTGCAGTGGTTTCCACAAGATAAGAAATTTGAGGATTTTTTGCTATAAACAAAATTACTCCATTCCTGGAAGCTATATGAGCTGTGAAATTTAATGCTTGCCGTAATAATTCAGCGGTTTGATCTAAATCGAATATTAAGTATCCTAGTCTAGATCCAAATAGAAAAGGTTTCATATATTCATTTAAAGAACCTTCCTTATGACCAAAATGTACTCTTGCATCAAACAGATCTTTGACAGTAAACATATCATAAACATGAAAAAAGTCTGGATGGCTCAATAGATCTATATCTCTTAGATTATCTATGTTTGAAGCTGAAATATTGTAAATTTATATTTATTTATAAAGAAAATAAAAAAAGTACATGAGATATAAAAATTTACCTTCTTCTTGTTGCAACTCAGGTTTTGTGAATAATTTATGCTTTCGGGAATATGTGAACAATGGTAGCAGAATACTACAGTCTCTATATACTACAATAGATAACATTATTATTGCTTTATGTTTGCAATATAGTAAATATCGGTAAAAAAACGAATAGAATATTTACGTTTAGATGAAAATGTTCGTGTGATGATAGAAACCATTATAAATACTTCTAGTTTTCTATATAATCGATAGATAATTTATTGTAGCTAAATCTTATTTGAATTGCTTTTATATAATAGGTTAACTGCCGTTAGGTAAACGAAACTTGTTGGTTAGAACAGGAATATCAAAGTGACGCGGCGACTAACAGTGGCGCTTCGTAATCGCGAGCCAACCGTTTTTTCGACATAACTTTGCCAGTGAATGAAAACTATGGATGAAAATAAGAAAAAAATGTAAACATATGTAAAAAAAATATAAACATATATTCAAAACTTTCATTAGGGAACTATAACGAAAATTCAAAATAACAGTATAAGTTTTTGCTTGGATACAACATAAGAATAGATTGGCAATATTTATTTCATTTGTTTATGTGCCTTGCTGAAGCAAACTTTAATTGGCAGAGAAATTTGGTTGTTATATCGTAATAATTAATATCATCGATTGAAAGTTCTATCAAAGTCGTTTCTAATGAAAAGTGATTTACATTGATTAGCTTCTGAATCCTCATATGCAACTCTCTTAATTATGTTTGACATTATTATCCATGCAAATTATATTATTTCAAATTATATTTATTTCATTTTTATTAATGTAAGTATTGTGACTGCATAACATTGTTGGAAATGGATTGTACAATTATTGTACAATCATATTGTACAATCCATTACAATAATGGATTGTATATCCATTAATATTTTTTGTAGTTGTATCTGTATCAATAAACACGGAAGTGATAATCCGATTTTTTTAAAAAGAGTTATTTCATCTAAAGTATAATCGATATCTAAAAATAAATGTATATATTTGTGAAAGTATATATAAATAATCATAGATTTACGAAACAAAAGAAATATGATATGTAAAAGTCACTTCACTCAGGCCCAGGTAAAATAGATATTGGCTCAAAAATACATATTCAGAGTTCAATTTTTAGTTTATTATTCAATTGTAGGTCTGTCTCATCCATATGAAATATATTTCTCGTTTTGTTGAAGAGATTTTCTTGTACGGTCTGCCCAAACATCTATATGAAAATATAGGTCAACTTCTACTCTATTCATACTTTGGCAATGAGACAAAGAAATACCTTCTGATTTTCGAACACTGAAATCTGGATACGGTTTTAAAGGCATATTTAGCCTCATATCCAGCTAATCCTTTTTCATTATTAAACTCATGATTTATTCCCAAATTTTCAGTCAAATTAGCTTTTAAATAACCCCATTATTATTGTTTAATGTATTATTGACATTTCTTATTGGCTCTGCTAACATTGCAATCATTGATCAAGATTCTTATAATCTTTCGTTGATTTTTGCTAAAAGATTTTAGTAACTAGTCGTTGTTCACATATACATGTCGTTGAACCGCACATTTCTCCACTTTGCACTATTTCTATGCCTTATCGACACTAAGGTATTCCCACATTACCGAATCTCTATTTACTCAGATATCCAAAACTTGTGCAATGTATATCAGGCCATAACAACATGAACTTATTGTTCATAAATTAATATTGTTAAACAGATAATTAAAGAAATAGTATATATAACAATATCGAATTAGTTATACAATAATCATATATAATACTTTATTGGCGTTTTTATTTATATAATTGATGTCTTTTATATCGTTTTTCATTATCATAATATTTATTACTGAAAATATAAATATTTTCCATTCGTCATAGTGCACAATGATAATTGAATCAATAACAATGAAAGATTGTTTATAATTAAAAATTGTTATAACTTTACAAGAAAAAATTATATAATCATTCACTTGATCTCGTTTTAAACTCGTTTTTATAGCTAAAAAAATTTGTGTCTAAAGTGTCGTAACCACACGTCTGAATTAAACTATATAAAATAATGAAAATTATTTTACTGTTGATTGTGGCTGCGTTTCGTTTACGGTAGAAGGTAAAAGAATTTAGTGAACCGCGTAGCTGTTACTAAAAGTCAATATACAGCATACTCCACCTAAAGTGTTACAAGCCGTTTTCTTAAAAATTGTAGCAGATATCAGTTAACTTTTTTTTTTAATTCAATGGTACGAAGGGACTGATTATTTGAGAAACAATATTTTTCTGAAGTGTGAATTTGCTACGATCTTTCCGAGAAAACGACTTATAACATTTTTGAATGATCTGCCTGTATATTCCAAAACACAATAACAAGTTACAGCAATTGTCTGTTTTAAACTTTTCGATTTGGGAAGGGAATCATTGGACCTCTAATTTAAAAAATCTATTATACCTGAGCATTAATTTTTGATAAATTTATAATATTACTATGAAATCTTCATAATAGAATGAAAGAAGTATTTTTAAAGAAAATTTATCAATTTGAATTCACAAAATTTTATAATTTCTTTTTTTTATGGTCTGTAAATTTTTTATTACAGCAAGAAGCTTGTCATGACTATCTTTATCAAAATCTACATAAATCTTCGTGTAAATTTCAGTGTAAATTTTACCAGAATCAAATTTTTCAGTATCAAAATATTCAGAATCAAAAGTATCAAATTTTTTGTTCAGTCGATTGCTTTAAAATATGTTATATACAAAATTGATTCTGTTTTTCTTCGTTAATTCAAGTTACATTCCTTTATCATTTTATAATAATAATCTTTAAATATATATATAACCCTGTTACACTAAGAACCACTTTATTTCAGCAAACTTTGCGAAAAATTATTGAAAATATTATATATGTAAAAGTTTGTTTGAACTATTCTAATTTTTATATTAAATAATATATTTTCAAAATTCTTTTTGTTTTATATTTCATTTTTTTTCATTTAATCGAAAAAATTGAGGAAAAATTATTACTACTTCTGCTTTCCCGGGCTGAAAAAAATTACCCGAGATTGAAAGACTTCTTCCAACTGCTTTGTATCTGCTCTTGTTTTGTACAATTTAACTAAATAACTTGCTATATCATAATTTTTACATTGTATGCTGTTCATGATTTGTCTTACATGTAATAATATGTATGAGTATTTTTTTTGATAGTGTATCAGCGCGACGGTGAATCATGAAGATTGCTGCCCGCTTCGCTGAGGTTCTCTCGTTTGGCCTTTTACAGCCGTCGGAGAGATATTACGAATGCCGGTTGTAGGTTTTTAAGACTTATATTTGGTGAAAATTATACAATTGTTACGTAAAGGAGTAAGTGATGTGTATTGTATGCTATTTCCATGTACAGTGATATCCTGACTAATTGATTGACGCTAGGTGTGACCGTTGCGTTATGCTTGATCTGACTCTACGGGTAGTGGTGTTAGATGTCGGATGCAGCGTTTGTACTCGTCGCTTTGGGTTCGTAATGTTTACTATATCGTCTGCGAACTCATGGCGTTGGACTATTCTTATTATCCGCATGATTGCTGCTTGGACTTCGTTGATAATCAAGGGTCCGTGGATTTTAGGAGACTTGGTAGTGTTATGGTAAAAACGACAATGCAATGGTGCGTGCTAATTTCTGTATTGAAGAAAATCTGTGAATTATATCTCGATATGAATCTAGTGCTATGTTTAATACGGTCATTGTACGTTGCTCCGGTATTTTAATGTGAGTCAATATCTGTGTCGGCCACCTGTCTCTATTGTCGGTTAACCATGTCGGTCCATTATACCAGAGGCGGTTGTTAACTAGCTCGACGGGGTCCGTGTCTCTGGAAAGACTGTCCGCAGGATTATACTGTTGTGACGGAACCTTTTACGCGTCTCGTTAAGACAACACTTCGTACACGTCACGCAAGATGTGAAGCGTTTTACTAGACTGTTAAGCGTTTTACTAGAATGATACTCCGTACGCGTTACGTTTAACGTAGAATGTTACGATATATTAATCACCCGTAGGAGAATTACTATATACACGTTACGTTACTTGTATACGTTACGTTAGCGTACGATAAGTTGTAGTACTCTTAATTACCCGTAGGAAAATTAAGGTTACAATAATGAAGTACAAATGGTTGTGAAAATAAAACTGGACTGGATTACCCTTTAATGAGTTCGCTTCTATTTATACAGGTTTCGCCGAGAATAGTTTCGTAAAAGTGGGGAGTCTGACTCGGCAGCGCGCGAGCCGGTCAGCAGATTCTTCTCTCTAGCCGTCTTCACACGGTGATAAGCGGGTGATGGGCTAGCAAATTCCTTTCCTTAGCTGTCTTCGCACGGTGATAAGTGAATGGTTGACCAGCGAGTTCTTTTCTTTAGTCGTTTTCACACTGTGATGGTACGTGTCGCCATTGCGAAAATTGTGTCTCTTGTTGGATCTGAATTACTCTATTCGCTACAAAGGATTTGAGTGTGTGGGGGGACGTTTTAATCCAATGTAACACAGTCATGGAGTCGGTCCATAGGATTATTTCTTCGGTTGGCATTTTTAACGCGTTTAGTGTGTTGGTTACTAGTTTGCTTAATAGTACGGCCGCGCATAGCTCACGTCGCGGCAGAGTTTGCGACTTGAGAGGAGCTACCCGAGATTTAGAACAAATGAGATATACGGAGGTGACGCCTGATCGGTCAGTTGATCTTAAGTGTACACACACACCGTATGCCCTTTGACTGGCGTCGCAGAACTCTGTATGTGTATCACGTTGTCTCTTATTATTCGTCGCGGAACGGTTATTTCTTGTAATTGTATTAGTTGTGATTCAAATTGATGCCACGCGTGGTGTAATTGCGCAGGGATTGACTCGTCTCAGCTGATTTCCAATTTCCACAATTCTTGTAAAAAGAGTTTTGCCTTGACGATTACAGGCCCCAGTAGTCCTAATGGGTCGAATAATTGTGAGATATGCTGCGTTTGGTTACTCTCGGCTGATATTGGGTTTCTCGGATGTCATAACGTAGACTGTCGATTTTACGATACCACGATAGGCCGAGTGTCTTTTTTGCTTGGTCGGTCGCGATAGTCAGTACGGAAATGTCGTCGTTCGTTATCGGCTCAGGCACTAAACCTTGATGGTTCGATGCCCATTGGCTTAGCTCGAAATCTCCCTTGCTCGCGAGTTGCGTAAGCTCATGCCTGAGTGCAAGTGCATCTTCGAACGTATCCGCGCCCGTAATTAAATCGTCCATGTAAAAATCGGATTTGAACGTCGCTGCGGCTCTACTGTATCCCTCCCCTTCGTCGGCTGCGAGTTGGTGTAACGTTCGGGTCGCAAGGTAAAGTGCAGAAGCTGTCCCGAATGTCACTGTGTTCAGTTGGTAGGTCAGTAATGGTTTCGTCGGATCGTTACGCCAGAGTATTTTTTGGTAATGTCTGTCGGATAGGTCTACTTGTATCTGTCTGTACATTTTTGCGATGTTCGCGGTAATCATAAATTCGTGTTTCCGAAATCGTGTAAGTAGTGTGAATAAGTCATCCTGTATGATCGATCATAATGCGTCATTAAGTGCGAGTCCAGTCGACGTCTTTACTGATGCGTCGAAAACTACGCGTAGTTTTGTTGTCAGACTGTTCTCCGCATAGCATGGTGCGACAGGTAGTAGCCTTCGGTGGTTACCCCTTGTTTGACCCTTGTCATGGGGGTTTGACCCATGTGCCCAAGGGTTTCGTATTCCTGCATGAATGCTCGATATTGTTCGCGTTGTATGGATTTACGCTAGTGCCTCTTCTAATGATTTAAACCGTCCTAAAGCTAATGCGTACGAGTCCCCTAACTCGTGGATCTTAGAATTAAAAGACAATCGAACGATGTATCGCTTCTTTTGAGGATCGCGTCGCGTATGCTGGGTATAATGACTCTCACACAGTTTCTCTTCCGAAAGTGAATGGGTCTGTGGACCCTCCTCGTCTTTCCAGAATTTTGTTAGCTGTTCGTGTACTTCACTGGTCGTCACGTAACACTTGATTGCAAGTGCATTTGTGTGCGCAGCTCGATCTCCCGTCACGACCCATCCCAGCAATGTATTTTGCAAGCTAATGTTATGCAAATGTATCTGACCGATGCACAGTAATTTCCAAAATATCTGTGCCCCTAATAATTGTCGATACTCGATGGCGCGTGGAAACCTGGATCCGCTAGTTTTATGTGCGTGGGAATGTGAAGGTTTTTCCTTTGTAATGGTTGAGAAGGAACGATGTCTGAGATGGAATCCGCGATTAGAAATTCTAATGATTGGGTAAACCCGGAGGTACGCGATTGTATTTGTGCAGTCGTATATTGATTTATGTATGACGTCATGGTATTCATGCCAGTGATGGATAGATGAATGGGTTGTGTGGGCAGTTGTAAACGTTTTGCAAACTTAGCGGTGATAAAATTTGCTTGGGAACATGAATCGAGCAGCACGCTACACTGCCTAGGACTTCCGAGTAGATCCCCGATATCAACTATCGCGGTAGCAAGCAACACTCAAGGTTCGACAGCTGTTTTCAGGCAGGTTATGTGACCCTGCGTTGGACCTTTCCCATCCGGCATCGTGTGGTGCCTTTGTTGGCACACTCTGCATGCACCCGATCTGCACTCGGATAGTGAGTGTCCCCTGTGTAAACAATTTGTACAGCTCCTACTATTTTGACTCTCTCGGCTATTGTAGATCTTATGAATTTCTTACACGTATGTACGGCATGATCCTGCTGGCATAGGTAGCATTGAGCGCTGATCTGAGTCACGTACACGCGTGATGTAGGAAACTTATTCGCGGGGTAAGATCTGGAATCTCGCGGGGTAAACGGTTGCTCAGGACGCGGCGCTCTCGCTATTGATATGGATGACTCTAAGTGATTGCAGCGATCGTGTAGAAAATCAAAAAACTCCTGTATTTTCGGAAATTGAGTATTACCTAAGTGCTCCCTCCATTTTATATTTGTCTCATTGTCTAATCGAGAGAGACAAAGATGGATGAGTAAGGTGTCTGCGGACGGTTGGTCAAGGGGTCGCAAGGCACGATAATGGGCTTCGAATTGCGCGACGAAGTTACGAAGTTCCCGATGATTTCCTCTAGGTACGGCGGGCAATAACGAATTGAATAACGAACGAATGTGGTTCGCGGCAGTGATAGCTGGTTTGTTATATAAGCGGTTTAGTAACTCCCACGCGCAAAGATAGTTGGCCGAGGAATTCGCGAATGATTCGATACTTTTCGCGGGTTCCCCTTGTAAACACGAGCGTAGGTAAATCAGCTTTTGGCAATCGCTCAGACATGGATTGTCATGAATCGTTGTTTTAAATTGATCCGCGAAATCCTGGCCAATCCTCGTAGCGCCCACTGAATCGCGGTAATGGTATGCTTGGTAAGCTAATGTTGTCAAGCCTCGTATTTTCGGCGTGGATCGTGAACTGCGACGAGTGATCTGGATTAAAACTCGCGATTGCCTCGGTGGCAGTTATGGTGCGCGTCGATTTTAACAGGGAACGTGCTAGGGCACCGCACATAATCTAACTTTATCTTTATGCGTTCTTGTAAATACTCCCCGTTCTCGTCTGCGGTATCTAATTCTGGTTGTGTCTTTAGGAACGTGGCGTACTCAGACTTTAACTACTCGAGACTCCCTTGAAGATGTTCGGGTAACTGAATGTCTGGGTCGTACGTTTCTAACATCTTTTCAAATGCTTGTAACTCTAATTTAAACCCTTGGCGTTTTCGTTTTAACATTCTGATCTTATCCTCAAGTGAGGGAGCCATGCTTTTTCGTGAGATTGTTAGGGATGTAAGGAATCAGGCGACGTTAAACTAGCAAGTGAGTTGTTGATTTGGATGATGAGGTGGCCACGTTGTTAAAGTACGACACAGGAGGGCTGGTTCTGCTACTGCTGTATCGGCACTTCGCTTGACGATGATCCGGATGATGCGATGGCCACAATGTTGAAGCACGACACAGGGGAACTGGTTCCGCTGCTCTGTATCGTCGCCTCGATGAACGTTGACTTGAATGATGCGGTGGTCACGATGTTGAAGTACTACACAGGGTGAAAATGGTTTCACTGCTGCTGTGTCGTCACTCTGAACTGTACGATGATGTGGATCAAGCTTGTCTGAGCTTGGATCCGTGCTCGAAGGACCAAAATGTATCAGCGCGACGGTGAATCGTGAAGACTGCTGCCCGCCTCGCTGAGGTTCTCTCGTTTGGCCAGCCGTCGGAGAGATATTACAAATGCTGGTTGTAGGTTTTTAAGACTTATATTTGGTGAAAGTTATACAATTGTTACGTGCGTCTGTGATGTGTAAGACGTGTCTCGGACGAACTGACTGATCGGATTGACTCTAGCAGACTGTCTATCGCGTGTTAGGAGACAGAACTTTTATGTGTAACGAAATGTGTCTACGTGACTTCTTGTCACGCGTTAGCCACGACGCCCTTTGTTTATCCGTTTAAGAGACGTTCTTGGAATACTCTAATTCTGTCTCTCAGGGTAAGACAAAGGTCCCATAGATAGGCGCGTGCCAAGGCATCTGGCACTTCTCTGCAGGTTAGAATATTCCAAGAACCTAGCCTGAGTGTTCTGTTCTGCTCCAGAACAGATAATATATGCCACAGTTGAAAATCCATCCTTGGTAACATTGCTTTCTTTAATAGCATTACATCTTTTATCCTTTTCTATTAATTTTTTTATTATCTGAATCATATCAATATAATTTACACTCAGTCATTTCTTTGTTTTTTTCAGAAAGTTTCGTTGAAGTAGCAATCTATATCACTTTGTTAAAATCTAAATCTTTAAATCTTTTGTTTTTAAAAAATATGTTTGTGCATGTTTTATTTATCAATTGATTTCTCAAAATAATAATTGATTTTTCTTTAAATAATTTCCAAAATTTTATATATTTTCACCTTTCGTTTGTTTCGGTAAGTAAAAATGGTAATTTTCTACAGTTTCTAAAAACAGGTTCAGGTACAGGTGCAAGTGCAAGCGCGTGAAAGATTCAATTTTGCAGTAAGATTTACATATGTTTTTGTAGGATCAATTGAAAACTATTTGTCATAAATTCTGTCAAAAATCTAACATATTCTAATAATTCTAATATTTTAAAAATTATTATTGAATCCTTGAAATATTTTAACCACTTTTTTTAATACGCAATAATCACAGATGAACGTTTCAATGCTAAGTGTAACTACAACACTACTTCTGACATTGGACTTAATATTTCTCATAATATAAAATATATATATGAAACATAAAACGAATATGTAACGCTTAAAACCTTTAATCCTTGTATCTAAGCTTGCCTGCGTTCATTTCTCATGCGTTTACGATTAAATACCAGAAACACTGTATGTATGTACACTGCACTTTCTTCAATAATTCCTCGTCATCAAATTGTTATGTATGAGAAAGCAATGCAATGCAATACTAGAATGTAATTGAGGCATTTCAGAACCAGCTTTATTTCTAATGTGGTTAAAATGATAGTGACTGCTCGACATCGCGGAAGAGTTCCTACTTTCGTTTTTTGCTTGTCTTTTATTTTTTATTGTACACGTACATGTACTCTTGTTGTACACATACTCTTTTTCTCTCTAAAGGCTAATGTGAATGCTAAAGTTGAAAATCGCGTATAAATAAAGGGAAACATGTACCAGTATAGCTGAAACACATGCAATGTTTGTAGGAAATTTCACTTTAATACAACGCGTGTCTATGCAACGCGATCGAGGTCCGAAATATGTATTAGGATATAACAGATAACGATATTGAGTTTGTTAATGCTCGTGGCGGAAAATATTTCCTTCAACTCTTGCGGTGATTACACATATGCTGACTAAGTTTCGATTATCAATTACGAAAGATTATTTCAAAGATTTAGAGACTATATTAAACTAGAGAAAAATATGCATTACAAATTTTTTTACTGATGTTTGATCGTACAAGAATACTCCAGAGAATCTTTGTAGAAAAATTGAATTGAGACATGCAGATTGGTTCAAAGTCTAGAATCGAATTGACGACTGATTTTTCTATTACTCAGTTTCTATATTTCTTAAGGAGTATAGCTATCAAGTTAAGCTATCAAGTTAGCTATTAAGTTACTTATTATATAGCGATGGTTCTTTGCAGGGAATTATATACGTAAAAAGTCCACGTGTCTTGAATGAAAATCATAACAGGCAATAAACTTTTAATCCTAATCATATTAGCGAAGGAAATTTAGAAAAGTAACGAAATAGATGTTTTCAGTGACAAGAAATATGGGCATTAAAAGCGAAAATCGTGATGTTCGATAATTTCATAAGTGTATTGTTGCTATGGAACGGTTTAAAGTTGTTTAATGCTATTTCAATTCTACGGATGACATCAACAGAGTTTCAATACCTTTTTCTTTTCAAGCAATCCCAGAACCTGAAATTCGTTTAGGAAGAAGACTTAAAGAGATTCTGCAAATTATAAGTTGAATACTTCGAAAAATATATCTGTACTTTAAATGAATTTTATATGAGATTCTACATACTTAATAAAAAAAATTCCGTATTTTCGATATTTAGTTAATTTATATCCCCATCAATAATGTATTAAATTTTAAACTGAATCGAAACATGAATTTAATGCAGTATGATTATATAAAAAATCAATGTTGTAAAAAAGATTTACAAAATAGTATTTCTGATGTGCTATTTAACAAAAACGTATTTTCTACATGTTACCAGAAATTATAAGAAACTTACACGTTGTACAAATTATCGTACATTCCTTTCCGAGTCGTTCTTAATATTTTTTACTATTTTTAAGACTGCTATTTATAATATCACAAATCTAGAACAAAAGACATTAAATTTCCGGAGGATTTTCTGTCTAAAATCCTTCAAACAATTTTTGTATTTTAAATATTAAAATCACAATATTGCACGTTATTGTGATTTTAATATATCAAGTGCGTGATGTGCATCTATATTCTGCAATCTGATCACTCAACTCTATTTGTGTATTAAATCGTCTTAAATCGCTTCTGCAGGGTGACCACTGAAAAACTGAAGGGTTTAAAAAAGTCATTACTTGTTCATTTTCAATCTTTTTTATTTTCTTTGTTTGTAGGTTGTTCGCGAGAGTTCCATCTTTCCGCCTTTGACCCCCTCTACCTGGATCATGGCGTGAGGAACTTTCCTGAACTAGGATTGCGTCATACACAAAGGTTTTTGCGCAGCGACTTCGTGGCCCGAAATAGAGAAACAAAGAAATAACCATAACTTCATGCCCAAATATGGACACGTCGTACGACGCCACACGCGATCCTTTGTTCCATTTCGAGCCACGTGACTACCCTAGAGTGGGGGGCCGAGATGATTTATACGCGTTCCTCGGCCCCGGAAAAAAAAAGAAGCGTCTAAACCTTCGAAGAACTAAGTGTCAAGCCTTATCAATACGCGAGTCTGAATTATCCAAGCAACGCGATTACCTCTAACGAACTAATAACGAGGGCTAACGCCCCACCCATACTAGCGCATCAAACTAAAAAATAGAGTCCACTAAATCATCCAACAAAATCTCGTCACGCCACCGTGCGCGCTAACATAGGTTATAGAGCATCCCTTGTATAGAGAATACAACACAAGCAAGTCAATATCGGAAAACGAAGATCATTATAGAAAATCTCCCCGGATGTTTCCAAACGCCTTAAAAAACCAGGACAAATTTGAGAAAACCCGGATAATAGTTCTAAATATTCTGGATACATTTAGACAATCATTGTATATCCTCGCCAGGCAGATTTGACACAAAACTAGAGGTAACTATCAAGTCAATGACATTGTCAAATATTTTTCTTCTATTTCACTCACATTTGGTACTACATAAATACATACATACGTACATACATATATACAGAATATTCACGGACTTACCAGTCAACATTTTTCTCGTAAATAGTAAATATGAGAAAAAATGAGAGAAAAAAATAGTATTATTTTTTATAAGCTACAGATATAATGGTGTGTGAAAAGCCTTTCCTTTACAACAATCTCTTAAAATCTGTTGTACGACTTTTGTCCATGGAATTAATAAGAATTATTAATAATTTTTCATCGTGTGAATGGAAACTTTATTACTAAAGAAGTTTTATCACTAGAGTGACTATTGCTCAATGACTGTACTTTATCATTGAATAATACGATATGATGCGGAAATATGCAGTAAATGGATGCTGAATTATTGTATTATATTCAATCTACATGCTCATACGAGATTAAATCGATGGACCAAGCGATGAATCCGATTTGAATGTTGAGGCGAATAGCGACTGCATTTGTGAAGTATATAACGAAACAATTCTGATGAGATCAGAGATTGTATTATTTTGTGATTACAAAGATTATTCTCTCGAAAATTCACACGGTGATTTATTTTTATTTTTTATTTATCGTAATATTCTACTGTAATTCTACAACGTAATGTAATGTTTGCAATATGTAATGTAATGTAATGTAATGTAATAACCTGTAATGATATAACCTTTCTAATTAGATAATCTCTGTAATGTTCCCTCACTGACGGGCGAGACTGTTTTATACAAGTTAACTAACAAGTTCTAGTCAATCACTTTAAAGTACGAATCATTTGATTACCCTTATATAGTTCTAAAAAATGGTGAAATTAAACATCGATAGAACAATCGATGTCAACCGTTTCTAGAGGACACTAATTATAAACATAACAGGTATGCGAGTCAGTGGTTGTTAATAATAATAAGTGATCGCGACATAATAGTTGTGACAGAGTATTAGGATTTCTAATCAGCATAAAAAAGCGTGCGAGTTATTACTCGTGGTCATGAATATTTAAAATAATGCTGATAAGAAACTTAAATCGTCCTTGGTTTAAAAGATTCTAGACGAAACTATATATACATACATTTGTATATAGTTTGAATACATTGCGACTGTATCGCGATACATTAGAATTGGAACAAAAAGGTTGTATATTTTTTATTACACACAAGCTTACTTGTTTAAATATCGTGACGATTTAATTTAAAATTCCGCATGTACTAAAATATTCCTATCTTTGGACGAGTAATATTGTAATAAAACATAGAATGTTTCTTGTTATTTGATGGAATGAATTGCATATGTAATGGAATTTTTGGCACAAAATTAAATTATTTACTTTAAAACTTTAACTTTAACTAATTCTCAATGAATTATTTTTGTATATAAATTTTTTCCATTGTTTAATTCTGTACATGTAAATACACATATATTTTCTTTGTAACAATTATCATAAAAATTCAATTTTGAATATAATCAATGCTTTGATTTATGTTGATAAATTTTATTTCTGTTATTTATGTAATGGATTTTCAAAACCGATTTTCTTGAAAATTAAGCTCCATATAAAACAAGAGGCAATAGGTTTTGAAAATCAAAGATGTCGAACACTATTTAATCACTTTTATATTTAAAAACATGTAAGCATCACATGTGTGACTTGGACAACTAGTGTTGAGTATATAGGAGTGCCTCATTTCGGTTATGTAGATTTGATCAATCTAAGAAATAAAATATAAATAAAATTCTCCACGTAGATTAGAAATAGTATAGTACAATATAGTATATATGTTTAATTTTATCTAGGAATTTACTCATTACAATAAGTAATTATAAAAAAATATTAAAACAGTAAAATAAAAGAAAATCAATCACAGCAAACAATCGTGTTTATAAGTTTAGTATAGATTCTTCAAACATAGGAGATGACAAGTGACATTGCACAGTATCAGCTATTGTTTTTCAGCATTATGTTTTATTTTATATCCTCGAGTTTTATATAAAAAATTATCTAGCTTCGTTATTCTGCATATAGAATGTTTATTTATATTAAATATACATATAAAATTAAATTGATAACATAATTGATTATTACTTAGATACTATTTAATTACTTCGTGAATCTTTATTTCTTAAAGATAAAAATATCTTTTCATTTTTATTATTTTATTAATTTTATTATTTTATTTACTTTATTGAGATATTTTTTTATTTTATTGTAAAATGTACATAATTTTACATATATGAGAAAGAAAAAAATCATTTTCTATAAATTAAAAATTATAATCAATTGCGAAGAAAAGTCAAAATATCAGCTCAAAGTATTCTTCGAGAAATTCGCAAAACTGATATATCGGCACTAAAACATGATATATCAATACTAAAAGTATCATTATGTATGTCGATATCAAAGTATCGTTCGATTACGGAACGAGCTAATTGCAATGCTCAATTTTTATTAAAAAGCTTACACGTCTTGACCTATGTCTAGTACTATGTGACTTTGAATTTTTAAATTGAAACAGTATTAAGAATTCTGGTTGTAAAAATCTATAAATTCTTAACTTAAATTTCATGCAATATTATTCTTTTTAAATTTTGTGAGAAAGATACGAAATATTTTAAGATAAATTATAATTAATGAAAAGTAAAAAGTGATGAAGTAAAATTAATGTATACTAAAGATTACGTTACATAAAAATTTTCTAGTAAATGATGCAATACATTTATTTTTAAATCTGATTAAATTATTAACTTTATAAGCATTAATAGAAAATAATAAAATGATACTTTAAGACTTTTATTATTCTGTGTAGTTGTATAGATATGCTAAAAAGACAGTGTACGTTGATAATGAATTTTAAATATCAAATATTAAACATGATCATCCATACATATTAATTTTGAAAATAATATACTCATAGGAAATCACAGAAAGTATTTATTTACAAAGTTCAATATGGTCACCGTATCAGTATGTCATTGCATTACGCTTTGCACTAGAAAGGATTTAGTTCGCTGATGCGTGACGGTGCGTTGATTAAGTAAATCACAATGTCACGATTTTAATGTAAATGTCAGGGATCGTGACTAAAAAGCATTATTGATAAAAGATCATTGACGTAATAAGTTGCTATGAGGCAACCAAAGAAGCAGTTTCGGAAAAGCTTCAAGTAGTTTAAGAATTTCTAATATTCATATATACAATAATAAAAGGTTATAAAAAATTATAGTAAACATTATTTTCAAATACTCTACAGTATTATAAATTTTAGGAAAAATATCATGCAGTTGATAATTTAATTTTTATATAAGATAGAGAATAATGAATATAGATACATGTAGGTATATTTATTTTTTAAAATAATAATTAACGTTAAATAAATGGAACTGGTTTTCAGATAGCTGATTACATATATTTT
>KQ435757.1:572738-585412 GCA_001276565.1 Melipona quadrifasciata | reverse complement strand
CACACACCACACGCTGTATTTCGTACTTATCTGCTATTCGTAAATTGTTTGCCTATATTTATCAGCAATGTGGACACTTCAATGAATAGTAAGCAACAGATTTGTAATTATCCGTAGATTGTTAGGAAATTCTTCGAGAATTTTAATTATTTGTGTTAGCAAGCTGTTTGTAAAATAAATATATCGTAATAGATAAAAGTACAAAAATAATTACTGTTATGTTTTTCACAAAAAGATAAATACAACATTGCATAAATCTTTCTTTGGTATAACTATGAAAATATGTTAATTAAATAATTCAATTGAGTACACTAAGTTATATAAATGAACGGAATATATGAACGAACGAAAAAGTGTTAAAATTTATCAGTAAATGAAAGACTATATTTAACTGTTATCGACTTGTTATATCTTTACTGTTATTTACTTTACAGATATTTTAAATCTTTTGTTGCAATAAAACTAATCGTGACATTAGATTCATTTGATCTACGCATCTATAGAGCATTAAATGATTTTCACTTCGTTAATTGTTATAAATTATGTATTTTACATTATAATATTTGGCAGTTTTTATCGTAGAACGTATTCTAAATAAAAATAATGAAAAATTTTAACAATAAAAAATTAATTCTCTCTTAAAATAAATTTCATTTGATTGTGTAAATAGTTACTCTATTTTAATTCTATACACAATACTTCATATCTTGACAACATAATTTGATGGGAACAATCCTGTTTTTCCTGTGAGTCTCCCGTACCACCAACCACCTTCGTCTGAAAGAAGATATTTTATTTCAAGTTTTCTGCTATATTATAAAAACTAAAAAGTGAAATAAAGTATAGATACGTTCAATTATTAATTGGACTAATTCTAACAAAAGTTAAATAAAAAAATTGTTGCGCAAAATCAATTAAAATAAATAATCATCATTCATGAATTTGATAATAACGAATATCAAGATACAAAAATTTTATGATAAATATATGTGTCTTTTCCGAATTTTGTTTATTTTGATTCAATTTCTTTTCTTAAATGTTTTATTTTATCACTAAAACAAAAAATCAATCAGGAGAGACAGAGAAAATAATATATTTTTATTATTAAAAAAGAAAAAAATGAATATATAATAGGTTCTTATATCTTTGACAGTAGAACATGTTATATTCTTTAGTTTAAAAAATTACAAAACTACATTATTTTTCCAACTGATTGATTTCGACTGATTTCTCGTTTTAGTGATATAAAGCGAAATTAGTGAATTTACAGAAACAATTGTACAAAAATTATTAAATGTATTAAAATGCACATTTAGTAAATTTACTAACGTAATTATTCTGATTTGATTATTTTTGAAACGATAATTATTATAAATTGTTTAAACGTACGTTCTTTAAGTATTTCAACAATGTCACCTTCTTTAAGTCCTATTTCATCGTGATCTTGAGGATTGTAATCGTATAAAGCTTTAGCTTTAGGTAATTGAGGTACTGCTGGTTTTTGCGGACGTGGTTTATTATCCGGAATAACACGAGACTTATTGTTTTCAGATTTATTTACTATTTGTCCAGTAATCGTTTGCATTTCTTTATGATATTTTGATACGTTTTTGTTATTAATAGGATTACTACTATCAATAGGCGGAAGTTTAAAGCCTGAATGACTGATTGGTGTTTGCGGTGGTGGTAGTTCCGAAGGAGGTGGTGGAAATTTGATTAAGCCTGTTTAATTGTAAATATTAATTTAGTTAAGTCGTAAAAGATTGAATTACATAACTGTAAAATATTTGACATTAAAACATGAAAGTTATAAGAAATCAAATAACGCATTGAGAACAATGCTTTTGTAATAAAACGTTTATTATCGAGCTTGTTAGTATTTATCATTAAAATATTGGAAATTAGAAGGAAAGCACAGAAAACATTGAACTAATAATTAACTTACCACGGGGAACATCTTTTACATTAGTGAAGATACCCATTAAAGGCACACTATTTTCTTTCTTTTTCGGCTGTTTTGTTTTCTCTTGTTTCTTCTCTCTTGTTTGCGTAGATGTATATAAACTATTTGAAGAATTAACTTTTTTTACAAGTGGTTGAAAAGTAGGCCTTTCGGATATGTTCACATTAGAAGATATCATATGATTAATTTTGTGATCTAAAATTTGATTTTGTTCTGTAATTGCAGGTTGAATAGTTTTTTGAATTGATCTGTTTGGATTTGACTGCAAAGTAGATGATAAAAGTGGATAACTGTTCTTCACCATATTATATTGTTGTTTCACCGACGTTGTTGCTTTATTAATATTTGGATCTAAAATGATAAGTAAATGTATTGATGAGCGCTTGATATAAAATTAGATAAGTAGGTATGTGGATATAAAATGTGGATATAAAATGTGGATATAAAATGTGTAGATAAGTAGGTATGTGGATATAAAATGTGGATATAAAATGTGGATATAAAATTAGATAAGTAGGTATGTGGATAATCTTTTAAATATGAACAATGTCTTTTTAATTACAAGCATCTTAGAAAGTAATCATTATGGATCGTTATTGATTGACTCGATATTGATTAAGACTGAGAATTCAAACACAGGATGTAATGACTAAAAAAGGAGAAATGTATATTTGCCACATGTAGTGAATCGTACAATATGAGAGATATGTTCCATGTTATACATAGGAAACCGCATTATATAAGACATTATTATTAGATAAATTTATGAAAACAAAATATTAAGTATAATGTCCAACGTCCAATCTTTATTAGACTTGTATAGAGTTGCTCGTATAAAAGACATCTAAAATAGAAAAATGTTTATAAATGAAAAGTCGAAAAATATGTCAAAATTTATTTTATGTGTGTTATACGGGACTGTTTATCACATTATATGAGTCGCAATTTTTATAAATACTAGTAATTTTATGAATCACAAATTGTATGAGTAATAGTTGTAATTTTTTTGTCACGTTATATGGAAATTCACTGTACATACAAGTATGTATAACATTATATACAGGCTGATTCATTTAAATAATGCCACCTAAATATTTTCGAATTGTGATGCAAGAAATATCTTTTGCCTAACATAAATGGTACCGAAAGGTCAATAACTGGAAAGAATTTTTTTTTTCAATCCGCTTTTTCGGAGTTTTCAAGATCAGTAATTTTTTTTTTCACACAACTATATCTATTTTTATTGTGTCATGTAGCTGGTAAAAAAGTACATTCAGATATGTTTTATGTATAAATTTATTTCTATCGAGATCATAAATCCTAGTTAAGATGCGACATTACATTATTATTAGACAATAATAAATGTAAATAAACATATTTACTATTCATTACATCATTATAATAGCTTAAAATCTTAATCAGTGTATCGAAATTTGTCAATAAATCATAATGGAATACTCAAAGCAAAAAAAGATTATATATCGATATATATTAACTGAATATTATAAATATTAACTAAATATTTTTTTTTAATTAAAATATTATGTTACTATATAATAATATGAAATGATACAAATGTTTCAACATTCAACAATCGCGTAAAATAGCAAATGTGACGTCGTACGATTGACGTTTGCTCCGATTTCCAAATTATCATGGCGTCATTTCAAAATTACAACTCCGATATTATGCGCCTTTATAACAAGATTGCAAGAAGGGGACGCGTGGCCTGGTTCTACGTCCAGGGCAATAAACATATAAATGTAATGTAAGAAACGCATTTCTGGGCAGTACCGTTTAGGCCTATAAAGTAATTGCTAATATTACATTATGAGACTGATCTTGCCGAACGGTGCATTTTGACTAAAAATGATCCACTTTCTCGATCACGTAATCGGGAAAGGCACAGGAACTGCACACAATCTTATTCATTCGTACGAGAATCTTCGAGCAAGTTAGAGCAGAGAGCCTGCACAAAACCAGTGAGAAAGCACGAAAATCTATAGTGATTCAATAGTGTTTCTACACGCAGAGTGATACAAAAGTGATAACTGAATCTAGTCGCTAGGAAGGACAACATAGGCCGTGGCAGCCTGATCACAGCACCAACTTGGCCTGTACATCAGCAGACAAACTCACTCAATGAACCACAGCAAAAAGAAAACAAGAGAACCAAGTTAAAATAACTACCACTAGAAAACGACTATTGTCACTATCCGATTCTCCGCCCATCACTAAAGTCAACCGAACAAAAGATATAGACATCGTAAACCTGGCCAGACTAAAAACAGATACATTTTTGTTGACTGCCTTATTAACGAATAAGACTCGCGTCCCCAAAATACTGCAACCCTTACAAAAAAACTCTATCAAAAACGCAAACATCGCAATCAATTCAAACCCTCCTGCCAAAAACTGCCAAACTTCCACTAATGTATATTCACAGAAAAATAGATTTTAAATTCCTTGACGCACTCAAATCCAAATACCAGAATGCCTTCCAAGCCACATTCACTAACGACAAACTCAAAATAATGTTTGCAAACCTTAGAGACTTTACTGAGATCAAGATCATCTGTATTAAGGATAATATCGAAACATTAACTGTATTGCTCAAAGGCCTGATACAACTTCCAGAATTCAGAATATATAAAAGCATTAAAAGCCAGAGTTTCAATTTCACACACAACGTTGAAATTCCGTCACACTAAATATTCTAAATATACAGAGTCACTTTCGCGACCGAGATCACACTTGCCCAAATCAACCAGGTTAGATTTGTTGAGAACATCAAGATATATTAGGAAAAATATGAATCCTATAAAGCAATCATCCAGTGTTTCCGTTGTCAAGTGCACGATCACACGTCATCCAATTGTAATAAGAAAGCAGTGTGTCAAATGTGTAGCATGATACCAGATCCTACAGCAAAACCTCAGAAACTTCTCCAACATGCGCCAACTGTAAAAGCGTTCACCTGGCTAACTAGTCCAAATGTCCCGTTTTATTAGCTTTTCTGGCCAAAAAGACCGCTAACGAAGAAAGAACTCAACACGCTCAGCAATTTTTCCCAAAACACACCTTACAGCACAAAGCTTCCCGCACTTTATCCCTACCAAAATCCCTACCAAAATCCCTCTCACAGACAAATTAGAGAATAAAGCAAAGAATATCATAAGATGACAGCAAGAGCGGTATCACTTCAACTATCCTCACAAATTGAACACTCGATCAACACAAATCTCTCCGACCACAGAGACGATATTAAATCAGTAAATCTGGACCAGTTTCTGAAAATCATAGCTACAAAAACATTACACGAAATGCACCAATAACCTAGAAAGAATCCGAGCAACCATCTTAATAGTGAAAGAACTAGACAATGGACAGCTATAAAAACTTAATATTATCTTATGGAACCAGTAGCGTTAAAAATAAAGTATCTGAACTTCACAAATTTCTAATAGACCACAATACAGAAATTGCAATCATCACCGAATCCTGGCTCATCCCAAAAGATATCTTCAAAATTCTTAACTATAAAATATACAAACAAGATGGACCACCAACCATTAAGAATAAACCAAGAGGTGAAGTACTAATAGCTGTACATAAGGATGTTCCTACAGAAGACAACCTGTTACCTGCAATATTTACCAAGACTAAAACTGCTTCCAGCCTAACGATTGGAGTTTTTTAAGTTAAAATAAACCCGTCCGACCTAGATGCCATCGTATGGCCTCAAGAATCCGGATTTTATTCATCGATGGTAACTTCAATGCCAAGAATCGCTTGGAACGACATCAAAAGAGAATGTGAACGATTCCATCTTCAAGAACCATTCCGAGCTACATAACTATCAAATCATCCATAGCTCAACTTACACAGGAGATTGGCGGGAGTGCAGTTTAATCAAACTGCACTCCCACTAACATCGATACTTTCCTTTTAAATGTCTCCTTCCCACAGAATTGCCACATCATGAACGAGCTATTATCAAATTACCTTTCGGTTGCCCTCTCACTCTCAACTCGAAACAACCCAAAACAACAATACAACTGCACAAACCTATTGGAACACATTCACCAAAACTGCAGCAGATTCAAAACTAGTAACTACTAATCACAGCCGACATTGATCCTCACTTGACTAATCTAAAAATCTTTTCGAAACGCAACACACAAAATTTCAAACAAAAACCAACCTATTTCTGCAGACCCAGCTCTCCAGAACCTCATCAAAGAGGAAAAACTCAGACGAAAGTTCCAAAAAACTGGTAACCCTTTCCACAAACTACGCAGAAACCTGTTCTCTAATCTCATCTGCACACATTAAGAACACACTTTGGCAAACTTTAAAAATCACTGGACTCGGATACTAATACTACAGAATCCTGCATGCCACACCCTCTATTACACACGAAGAAAAGGATGAAAGTTTGGCAGAAAATTTCGAAAAAATTCATAACTCTGCATGGAACACAAGTTTTTTCATCGAACACGAAATTGAACGACTTGCAACTCTACTACTCACGAACCTTCCCAAAAAAACAATCTTGTTCGAGTTCGCTAGAGTTGACCTACAGTCGAGCCGTCTATTCAATAGAATATTTCGATAGTCATTCTTCCATTCATTATTCTCCCCAAAAAAAGATACTAAACACAAACAACGATAAAAACAAATTCTAAAAGAAGCGAAACGGATAACAAATTCATGGCCATCCGAAAAGAGGAAACAAGGAGACAAGAACCATAAGGAAGAGATCATCCTCACCCACAAACTCAGAGCTAACAACAATTATAACTTCAGGTATAGAGTAATTAAAACCAAACTAAAAATAGATTTGGCATCTTTGCAGAATGCCTGATACACGATACGCAATAAATAGACACGGCAAGAAATGATAACACAGAAACACAAACGACCAGACCAAGATTAAACCAGCTCCAATATATACATACGGAAAAGTTAATTACCCGAAATTACTAAATGCATTAAAAGCCAAATATGACAATAGTTTCACATTAAATATATGAAAAATTAAATGTTGCAAAATTTAACGGACTTTACTGAATTTAAATAACTTTGCCGTAAGGAAAACATAGAATTCCACACATACACAGTCAGTTCCGAAAAAAATCCTCACGGTAGTAATAAAGGAATTAATAAAAAAATATTACATTTTTTTATTAATTTATATTTTCATTCAATTTTTTCCCTGGGAAAAAAAATATTAAATAGCATAAAAAGCCAAGGACTAAATTTCCTAAATTGTACGGAACTTCCAATACATACCAAATACTTTATATACAGAATAACATTCGCACTAGAAATAATTCTGGCGAAAATCAATTACATTAACTACATAGAAAACCTAAAAATATATTGGGAAAAATTTGAATTTAAAAAAGCGACAATACAATGCTTCCATGCATACGGTCATTCATCAACAAACTGCAATGAAAAAACAAATTGTGTGAATTGCATTAAAACAATAGATGTACTTCCCACATGAATTAACTGCAAAGGAAATCGTCCCGCAAATTACTCAAAATGTTCGGTGTTTCTTACATTTCTGGCAAAGAAAAATGCATATAAAATCCAGTCACAATCCAATGTTCAATGTCTGCCACGACCACAAGTTTCTCTGATACTAACCAGAAGAACAACAACAAACCACACAGCTAGCATGCACACAATTCAAAACAGACTTACATGCAAAACAGTGGAGAAATTCAAACAACATACGCCAACATAGTCTCATGACAAACAAGAGCCCCAATACCAACAGACAAACACAATTGGTGAAACCTTTGACGAAATCAAGACAGCCAACCTAGATTTGTTCCCAAGAATTACTGACTTAATCCAAAAACACTACACAAAATGCACGAACAATCTAGAAAAGCCACAAACAAATAGTGAAAGTGTTAGCGCGCGTGAGTAGCGTGGCAAGGTCTTAATTGTTGTGTGGACTGTATGTTTAAACATACAGTCCACGCTGAGATATGGGTGGGGCTATGCCCTCGTTAGTAGCTTTAGTGTCGCAAAGATCAACCTAATTGCTCGGAACTTGAACCGATTCTAAAATCCTAGGTTGAGGAATGCACAGAGGTAACCTCGGTTCCTCTTCCCTTGGGAGTCGCGAGCGCAAGGTGGGAACAAAGGCGAAGGCGTCTCGCCCGTGGAGTCTCGCACGCGTTCGGGAGAGTTGTCCTCACGCCACGAATGTGCTCGGGAGAGTTGTCCTCACGGCGCAACCCGTGTTCGGGGGGGTTGGCTTTACTCCACAACCCCGGTCGAGGGGCCCGGTTTCAGCTGATCAAAGCTCTCGTGAACAGAAAGAATTGGAATCTGGCTATTAATAACCAGATTAAAATAATTTTATGGAATGCTACCAGCATTAAAAACAAAAAACAAGAATTTCAAAAGTTTATAGAAGATCACAACATAGATATCACAGTAGTAACAGAAACTTGGTTGGCACCAACTGACACACTACACTTTCCAAACTTTGACACACTCAGAAGAGACAGAACCCTCGAGGACGGAAAGGTGTCCAAGAGAGGAGTACTGATAACGATACACAAGAGGATCCCTGTCGAAGACATCACTCAGCCGGAGACAACAAATAATGAAGCACCCTACTCAGCTTGACAATAAACTAGTGCAGCTCATCCTTCTCGGGTAATAAAATAAAGTTACTTAGACAATATCACAAACAAGAATGGGGCAAAATACTACGTCATAAGAAGGGACTTCAACGTGAAGCATCAACTATGGAATAATATCAAAAGAAATGTTAACGAAATAGTCATGAAGAACCATGCCGAAGCAGAAAATTATCAAATAATACGTAGCTCTACCTATACATACAGACAAGCAAACTGTAATCCATCCAATATAAATATATTTCTATCTAACGCCCCATACACAATCAAATCACTAGACGAACTCTCCGCTAACCATATCCCAATACTTTTAACCATAACATAACATAACAACAAACTTTTAACCATAACAACAAACCAAAACATAAAACAGCACAGAACATACAGACTGGAATTTCTACAGAAAAATCTGCAACACAGTCCAAATCAATCAGGAACTAAAAAAACACTGAACACGTGGACAAACAGATTAAAAAACTTCACCAAACAATATAATACTTGTACCGAAAAGTCACCCATACTACGAATACTCTAAACACAATAGACGTAACAGACACATACCTGATAAGAGACAAGAATAAACACAGGAGAAAGTACCAAAAAACAGACAATCCAATACATAGACTATATCGCAATATATTCACAACTCAGATCCAAAAAATATGACAGAAATAAGGAACAATAATAACTGGAAAAACAGACTAAGTAAGATCAAAACGCAGACCATACGTTCTGGCAGACATCTAAGATTATTGGGGGAAGAAACACCAAAATTTCTACACTAACAGATACAGAAACACAAATAATCTATCATACAGACACTGAAAAAGCGAAAGCTATAGTAAACATATTCGCAGCCATGCATAATACAGCCTGCAACACAAGATCCCCTGAAACATGAAAACAGACGATATATCGTCTAACACAAACCCAACAATATAATAAAGAAACTCCCAAGCACTAGGACAGGACAAAATAACAGCCAAGAAAACTTAAAAATCTTTTGAAGAAACTAATAGTACAAATTGATTATATTTTCAAAACATGTATTCAGATACATTCCCAGCAACATAGAAAGTAACAAAAATCCATTCTATTCCATAACCAGGCAAAACAAAAGCAGAAATACACAATTGCAGATTGCTTAGTACATTCAGTAAAATTAAAAAAAAAAAAAAAAATAAAACCTACCTGCTAAAACACTTAAACAAAAACAACATTATCATTAATATAGTTTCAGGGTAAATTACTCATGTATCTATCAGTTACTTAGAGTCACTGAACATGCAATTATTAAGCACAATAAAATAATTAGTATTACTGGATATTAAAAAAGCCTTTGACTCTGGCATGATGGTGTATTGGTCAAACTAGGTAAAATCAAAACCCGGCTAACACTAATTAAGATAAAAGTTACCTCACAGATAGAAAAATGTTCACTTCAATAAAAGACTCTAACTTAAATATAAAGAAAATAAAAGCCGAAATTCCATAGAGATTCCCAACATAAAACAAATTCCTTAGAATCATATTAAATAAACGAGGCGACATTCTAATAACAACACTATACAAAACTATACAAAATAGCTAATATGTCAACTATCAATGAATTTATACAAGAATCCTTCAGCCACTCATACAACCACAATCACAGCTACTAATATGGAACACAAGTACCTATAATGTCGAGAAGATAAAAATCAAGATTAGGCTACCAAACAATAACAGAAGCAATTTCAAGTTTCAGCAGGTTTTTTGAAACTTTCCCTGCAAACCCCACAATACTCATAACCAAAATAAACAAAACAAATAAACGACATATAACCAATCAAAACTTCTTGTAATCAAATGTAGGTGATAAAACGCTTGTTCAATAATCTTGTTGAAAAATAATCTTGTTCAATTCACTGAGTTCCAGACTTCCGAACGACAAAGATCCAGTGTCAATCCGGAGCTTCTATCAAGCGTTTATATTCCCAGAAACTAGACATCAACATTTCTGCCCAGAAGGCCGAATCAGACCACCTTCATTGGGCCATCTTCCCTCGAGTTGTGAAAGGGCTTCAAATTTGCAGATTACACCACGGATCCCGATCAAAATTGGATGTACACGCCGATATACACGTTGGTTTGCACCTCTACATGAATCTCGACTGAATAATAGTGTCTGCTATTACTTTATTGTCGTCCAATGAACAGAGACGTAACAGTAAGTGAAGTCTTGAAAAATTGTCTATGAATATTTGAAAATTGGGACATTACGATAGTGTCGAAAATATATCTTGGGAATATCGAAAAATTGAACCAAAAATAGGAACAAATCCCGAAAAGTCGAGACATCTGTTCACCTTAATCAAGTCAGCAAACTGTATATAGATATTGTTATATTATCGTTCAATTGATCGACAAACACGACAAGAAACAAATGAAGCAAATTTTATGATCATGTTCAAACTAGCAACGCGTAGAATGCGGCAACATCATTGTAACAACTTTAATTAAAAGTCCATTTTTTGTAGTATTTACTACAAATATTGGGAACTTTTTTAAATATTGATCAACAAATTATCTGTTCGTCCGACAGAAAAGTTTTTATAAGTCGTATTCTGCCTGAAACTTCTATTTTTAAGAACATTTATTTATCTGTTCTCATTGGAACTTGTAATATAATATTTTTCGAAAAAGTTCTACGATCCATATTTCAAATAAAAGTTCCTTAACTTTTTTGATCTGTGTGCTAAACTCGCGTGGCTTGTAGAAAGGAAAAAGTTCGACAGACCTATTCTAATTGCAAGATTTAGACATAAGATAGTTGTAGCTGTTAAATGCTTTTTTCTTTTTTAGAAACAACATATATGGATGTTAATTGATAAATATCTACTTAATTAATTGAAAAAATATTTACATTTCGAAATCTTGTCTACTTTTTTATAATTCCATTCTAATTTTATAAATGTTCGCGAAAAAAATTAATACCTAATAATTTTATTTTTGATATCACTTACTAGTAGTACACGGTAATCCTGGTCCAATCCAAATGTTCAGAATTTTTCCACTCGGCTTTAAAGTTTCCTTATTGCTGTATTCCATTTGTATAAAATGTATTTGTCTTGTACCTCCACTTCCCCATCCTTCCTTCTTGACTTTAAATTCTAAACTGTAAAAATTAAAGCGACATCAAAATAAATATATGGTAATCAATTTGTTACATTGTTATTTAATGTTTGTTGCATTAAAGGTCTTACTTGTTACTAAATTTTATGTTTAGAATATGACCGGTTTCTTCGACATATCTTTTGCTAATATTAATTAAGAATTCTGTTTTAAATATTAATTCTAGTAAGCTATCATAATCTTCTTTTACATGAATAATAAGAAAACCATCCTGTAATAAAATGTTCATAGATAAAAATAATCATCTAATAATTAAACTATTATTTGATAGTAATATTAATAGAAACAGCAATATCAAAAGCGATACGACTACACATGTCACCTTTACGAAGAAATTGACACAACTCGAACAAGTATATTTTTCAGAAGAAACGAAAAACTGATTTATGTTGGGTTCACATTGGGCAGAACAGATCGTGAGCAATTTGCTAGCAGTTCCAGACTTCTTCGCTTAGGGTGTTTGCGGGCTTAGAGTGATCATGGAATTCAGAATGATCGCACAATGTTATAAAGTAAAATCATTAATGCGTCCATATACGCTTCGAATCGCGTTTTTTTTTTTTTTTGAATTGTCACTTTCTTCGCAAGAATGCGATTATAAATATGCATAACAATGATAAAAATAATAAGATACAAGATGATTAATTGATGAACATGAAAAAAACATATATGAGTCCTGTGATGTTACAATAGCAACTATTTTTGCATATAATGAGTATCAGAAGAAACAGCAACAAGTAAAAGAGCAAAGATTCATGATCATCAAATGTAAGCAAATTATAGTAATGCAAAGATGATTAAAGTAAAATTTTAAAATTTTTATTAGAAAAATTAAAATAAAAAAATAGGAAAACTTTATAATATTT
>KQ435757.1:485227-496208 GCA_001276565.1 Melipona quadrifasciata | reverse complement strand
AAAGATAAATAATTTGTTATAATAGTCTGACATTTGTAATTTATCATGTAATTTTCGTTCTAATTTCCGTACTTCAGGTTGTCTGTCTTGTACTGTAGTGGACAAAATGTGATCAATCAAGCATATTTGACACAAGTTGAATTGTGATTGCAATACTTTTTCGTACGTAAATTTAACACCGCCTGCAGTATGGTATTTTTCTTTCGAGTCAGATTAAATTTAATTTTAATCGATATATTTGATAGAATTTTAATATGATAAATTTTTTTGTTGTTTTCGTTTGGAGTCAACTCAATAAAAAATAGTAACAGCGATATTTTGATGTTCGATATTTTATTTCATGATAAATCCATAGAAAATGGACCTCAATATTAATTTCATTAATTTTTGGATATGTTGTACAGGAAAGGATCCTCAATAACCTTTTGTTCAAGATATGGGACTGTCATCAAAGAAACTTGTACTTTTTACATTGCACTGAGATTGACGTAATAATGATAACTCAATTTAATCAACCAATAACATTTCATATGGTTTGTTGCCTTATGGATTATACAAATTAATTTAATTCAACAACAATATCAATCAAGTTGGCTAACAATTGAATAAGTTATTGGAATTAAAAATGAAGTCTAAACATCAATTTTGCTAATTTTTGAATGTGTTGTAATTGATAAAAATTCACATAAACGTATTACGTTCAAAGCTCGTATAATAGAGATATAAGTACGAAAATTTAAAAATTGCAGTTTAAAAGACTTCAATGTCCTAAACTTCGAGTGGTTGTCTTCAAACATCTTTAAGAAGTTAAATTCTAAAATAAAGAAATCAATCAATAAATATGTAGTCCATTTCTCTTTATACTCAACTTTTTATACTCAAACAAAAGTTGTTTATTTTAAGAATAAAATTTTTTGTAATACACTTTCTTTAAATTGTGCATTTTATTTTATATTCAACACGACAAATACGTATTCATATGGCAGCATTAATTAGTTGATTGTTATGATGTATTCTTTAATTAATTGAAGATGGTGGCTCTTTATATCCATATTATTATCCTTCATTGTACACTTATATTGCCTTTATACAATGGTAATCTCAATATTATCCTTAAAATGAGAAAATCACAAAATCATTTATGCAAGAACAGCGACAGCCAGCATTTCGCTATGATAGCAAGATTCACATCATGTGAGGACAGCAATTCCTTACAAAGCCGGCAAAATTCGTAACTTACAGATAAGACTGAAAACAGGCACAAGGAACTCCTTTCCTAAAATCGAAAGCAATCTATCCCAAATTTAACTCCAACTTTGCTCATTTTGTTCTCTAATAAAGTAAAAAAAAAAAAAAGGGAACTCGAGTTTTTCTGCTGAATCCTTAGAATTGCAATACGTCACAATAATTTCTGAGCCGTTTATTTTGAAAGTAGCGTGTGTCACTTTGCTTTTAAATCGAGACATTTAAGGATTTGCGTTTTAACGTGTCTAGAAAAATTGATGCCAAGTTTCGAGAAATATATTTTGAAAATATATTTTTTTTCAGTATTTTTTTCAAATAATTTCGTACGGACGTTAACGAATTGTCATTTTTCGTTAATATAAAGTAATGACTTACGTCACTTTCAAAATAAATGATTCAACTTCGTTTTCTCAATGACATTTTTAATGGCTTCTGACATTAGTTATATGTCAGTTATTGTCATTTCATGTCAACTCATTCACGATTACCTACGATTAACCTAGGCCACCAGGATTAACCTAGATCCCGATTCGATACTCAATTGCTGTTGATTGACAAATATCAATCTATTTGATCCTATGAATCTAAATCCAAAAGTTACGCTACGAATTCCGGTTCTTAGAATTTTTACACACAAACAAAAAAAAAAAAAAAATGAAACTTTTTATACATGTATATATGAAATAGGTAACAAGTAATTATGAGACAAATGTAATTTAAAACAGAGTCGAAAGAAACACGTTAATATCGTTACTCTATACATTATATAAATTATTTTATATTGTTTCCTTTTGATATTATAAATGTAACGACTTTCATTATTATTCTAAACAATAACTTTTACATAAATAAAGTGTAAAGCAAATGAATTTAGCTTCATATATATATATATATATATGATTTGAACTGTAATATTCATGTAATACTTAATAAGATTAATTAAAACTGATAATAATGTAAATAATGTTTTTTAAATAAATGGAGTAAATGAAGGAAAGTTTACATATATAACATAAAATATGAAAATTATCAATTGCATATTTGTGTAATCTTCAACATATGGAAACGTATTACAATTATCATGACTTTATACAAGAAATGTACAAAATGGGAAATTCAGACATTTATTTATACATTCTTACGAGTTTGATTGCATCAGTGCAAAATACAAGATGTCGATTCTTTGTTCTCTATAAACAAGTTACATATACCTATGTAACATGCGCTCAAAAACTTTCGCAATAACAAAGTGAGCAATCCGAATATCATGTATCGATTGTTTCAACATTTTTAAATAAACGAAGATCAATATCTATTGTTTAATTTCTGTTATTAGAAAAGATGTCAAAGCTATTAAAAAATTTAATAGAATACAAAACGATCTCGAAACGCAAAGTGGTTATTAAATTCGTTAATATGTTTACACGAGTCTGGCTTATTATCGAGGCATAATTCTCTTTTGAATTAATTCATCGATTTCTCTCTCCGAATTTGATAACCTCTCTTTTTCAGAAGCTCGTATATTTCGTTATTTAGAACTGTGTCGTATCGAATGGTCTTGATATTTCTTATTTTTATACCTAGAGTTATGTTATATTGCAATTGACATTCGTTTGTTTATAATAATCCATATTCAGATGGAGCATCGTCCTTCAAGTTGATTGACTACAGTCGATCAAGCAATTTGCACGGATACAATTCTAATTTCTCAGAATCGTTCCTGCAGTCAAACAGATTTTTTGCAGTCGAACACTTCATGAAACAATTTCTTGATGTTCTTTGATTAGAACAACATTGAATTTCATCAATGTGTAAAACAGTTTTTATAGCGACAGGACGTTACATTTACAGTTTGATACAAACATTAGAATCATTACACTGATTTATCGCGCGCGCATGTGTGTATGTATGTGTGAATGTGTGTATGTGTGTATCTGTGTGTGTTTTTTTAGACGAATTTAAAAAAGACGATACAATCTGTTGAAAACTCAATGAAATGTGGCGTTCAAAAGAGTTTAGAATAGCGTAGGCACTTTTAGGAAAATGGATGAGTGTAAAATGCAAGAACAACCAAGATCAATGTTCGCATTCGATAAATCTTTCGGAAGTTTAACTTTTGGATTTTCTTCTTTGTTGTTCTCGCTTCTGAAGCAAATGACACTTGTCTTCCATGCGAGGTTGAGAAACCTCATTATTGCGGTGAAACATTACGATTATATAAGTATAGATCGCAAACCGTTTTGATTTTTTACATATCAATTAACTCTTTCTTTTTTTCTCGCGAATGCAAAACTTCTCACTATTGTATTTTTAAGAAACTTTTATACAATGGACGTTATAATTGTATGACGTTATTAAAAGTTTCGATCATTTTTGAAGAGAGTGTAGAATATAAATTTTTATTATGTCTTTTTACACGATTATAACGTTTACACTGCGTAAATGTTCGTAATGTACTTAATGCTTCTCGAGATCTTTTAATTTTTCTTTCACGTTTATATAATTTTCAATTCAACTGCAAATAGTTAAATACGTCTACAACATAAACATTTTACGAAGTAAAATAAATTATTACAAATGAATTATCAAATGAAATGTTAAGTATTTCCTTTCATCAAAAAGTGATTGTTTTCAAAAGTGTTACTTGATTCATTTTAATTCGCTTTCTAATATATTTTTTTAAAGTAACGACTAAATAGGTATATATACATGCAGAAAATTTATAATTATTATTAAAAAATGCATTATTCAATTATGTTGACAATTGCAACAATAAATACATTAGAAGGAAGAAACATAAAATAGAACATCACAGCGAGAAAAAGACCTTCTCATCACAAAATTCGATTTTAATGATTATCGTTGTCCAATTAATTCAGAATGATCTTAAATTTAATTTTTAGGTTTAAATATAATATTTTAGGTTTAAATATACAGTTTTTCAAATTGCAAGTACGCGCCCATATGCTATTACAATGATTATCAGTCATCAAGCACTTCATTATAAAGTTATAAAGTATAAAGTTCCAATTTATAAAAAGAATATTTCGAATATTATTGCTTGATACGTTGATAATCAAATATAACATAAACATAAATGTTTTAAGGATTCTTCTTTTAAGTAAGGCAAAGAACAGATGCTAGATCTAAAGGCATAGTTCGATTTGATTCGATTAAATAGTCGGAAAAAAATTTTAGAAATATATTATTATTGTAATAGACTTTTGCAAATTGGTTTCTTTACACGATACTGTCAACATTTCTGACGGTAAAGCAGCTCGTATTGTACGTTTTATTATTAGATCTCAAATCAGAGTATAATCCAATAATTTTTAATAATCAATTTGATAAATTTAAATTATCTTTTGAGACAAAAAAAAAAAGTAACTGAAAATCACTATAATACACATGCACGCATATGCAATTTGGAATTACTTGACAAAATTTTTTTTAGCAAATAAAAATTAAAATATTATTTCGTACAACTAATAAATATAATGGCGAGTGAAGAATCGATTTCATTTTGAAGAAATACAACAAAATTTTTTTTATATGTACCAAACATTTTTCGATAGAATAATTTTTAATAATCATTTATAGTTCAAAACTTAAGAAGATTATAGTTTTCTTTTAAAGTGATTTTATTTTTACAAAAATATTTTATTATGTTTTTAGATTTAATATTTTCGATAGTACAATATTTTAAACAGCTATTACTATAAAATAGAGAAAGGAAGAAAAATAGAAATAGAAAAATAGAATTAAGTTGATAAATTAATAATTTAACTTAAGAAATAGAACGTTACTCAGAGATAAAATTTCTGCATTTGTATTAAAATTTTGGTTAAAACAAAAAAAATTCCATAATTTATGTATAAATTGAGACAAATGAATCAAAATGCTAAAATTATTAACCTTTAATAATATTAGCATAAGTTTCTAAACGTATTATTAAAAAGATGCAATGCAAGATGTTTATTTTTGAATTAATGAGAAGAATTCAATAGTTATAAGTAACTATGTTGAAAAATAATTAATTAATAAACATATGCAATGATAATAAAACAAAATAAAAAATGTGATTTTGTAAAGTGAAGGTCTTCGATTTGTAAAGGTTTCTGAATTAAAAAAGTTTCACATTAGACCAATCATTTTTTTTTCAACTTTCTCGAAGGTTTCTTATTATACGTTAAACCTGTTTATTATCTACATGTTTCTCTTATCAACCTAACCACCAAATAATTGCTTTTCGTTGACCGTTTAAAGTTGCCTAACATTTTCTAAATAATTAGTACTAACTGATTAGCTTATTAATAATATCTATATATGCATATAATATAATACATGTTCGTTCTTTCCGAATTATCTATATCTTCAATGGTAAAATACTTCATTTATAGTATGTTATATTTTTCTACTCATATGTTTTTTTATCAAATATCTAAGTATACATATGCGTGCGTGTCACGTTTGCATTGGGAACGAAATGCATGTCAACAGAATATACTCTGATTCTCTTTCATATCAAAACAGTATAGGCCATACGACGCCAATAGTTAAAATTTTTTTAAACAAGATTTGAATAAATATTTAGACACGTATATATCCATAGAAAATAAATACCGATATATTTAACTGGGACTTTTATGCCATTACTTTGACGATAATACGAGTTCCATGGATGTGTTTAGATATTTCTGGGTAAATTATAAATAAATTATATCAAAAAGCAACAGAATGTAATTTATATGCAGAATTCTCGAATAATATAATAAATTTTTTTGATTATTTTAATTATTTTCATCCAAATTTTCCTTTCAAAAATTATTATTAATGATTAAAAAAGGACTCGAAATAAATAGTAAAAAATTTTTCTAACTCAATCTTGTCCAAAAAGACTTTCACTTTGATTCTAGGAGTTAATTAAAATCAGAATCACAACATTTGATAATATAGCTTAACAATGCAACAATCATTCAGGTATAATTTACAATTCAATTTAAGAACCAAATAAATTCTAATTTCTACTTCTTTTTGGTCTTACATATCTTAATTAGCAGAAAGAAAAACCAACTTTCAGATACTTAATTTTTATATTAATGAACACAATTGTATGAAATTATTTTATTCGAAACATTATGTATTTTCATATTAAGATAAACAATGATAAAATAGCGTGGAATATTGTGATTATGGAAGTAAATTAAATACAGAGATATTAAAGGAATTATTAAATTATATATATATATTGTTACGTATAAAACAATAAAACAAAAGTAATTTCATGCTTCCTTAACATTATTTCCTTTGAATCTTATTTGAATATTTCTTGAGTATTTTATATGTAGGTATGTTCCAAAGTTTGACGATAAAATTTGTAATTTTCAAAAAAAAAAAAAAAAAAAAAAAAAAAAAAAAAAATTAGAAGAAAAAACATAATTTTTGAAACATTTCATCGCATAAATTTTTGCATACACTTCTGTTTAAAAGTCTGTTTAAAAGATACTTTTTATTTTGAATATTTAGTATATTTATCGTGGATAAATATATTTCAATCAAACACGATATTTTATTTAATTTGTACATGTGAAATGTCGTTCTTTGAAGAATTTAGCAATTATCAATTATTAATTGCATTTAAGAAAAAAAAATTTGCTGTAAACCATGCTGTAAATAATAAAAATACTAAAACTTTATCGTTAACTATCAGGAATGATTAGAATTTGTGATTTTCTTACGTGTTTTTAAAAGTTCTCTGAGAGTTGTTGGAAATCTTTCTTTTCATCAATTTTTTTAATGCATAAATCAATTAAAAATCATAATAATACCGCAACAATTCCTAATTTTAGGAATTTTTGAATTTTTAGACTGAGTAGTGAATTTAGTATCTGAGAGTGTGTATATAGTATGTACAATTTCACTTCACAATGTTGAAAGATAAACATAATTTTCATTTTCAAACATTTCCTCATACTTATGCTCAACTACAATCGACGAATTTATTATTTACCTAAACTGTAAGAAGTTAACATCTTAATATCTGGTGATAAATGTGATATTAGTTATTGTTTCTTTGAAAGGCTATGTATACGTAATTCAAGATTTTCTGTTCTCTTCTGTAGAAACATTAATGAAATCTTAACAACTTCATTACGAGTTGAAAAAAAGAAATATATTAAATTTTTGTAATATCTTTGTATAAGCACAGCAATATACGTATAGTTTCGCAATAAACGTTAATTTCAATGCAGATGAAAATATACGGCGATATATATTTTGTTTCTATTTATTATTTGATGACCCGGATTGTTGCGCCTTTTTGATCCCAGAATTTGATATCATTTGATTTCTATCCGCAAGAGGTTGCAAGATAATAAATCAAGAGATTGGTTTGGCACTTATTGAATTAAAATATGATAGGCATAAGCAAACAATTTTTTCCTTATTTCTTCTACGATGTAAAAATTCATATGGCATTCTATGGTTCTTTTTCACTGTTGTGTAACATAGCTATAAAGCATTTTCTACGTGTATTTACCCAATACTTCTCATTTCAACTACTTACGCTTATTAAAAGAATACAGCGTTTGATCATTTCACTTTGGAGCAGGGATCGAAAAAATTAAAAAGATTCTGTTTGAAATATGGATCATACAACTTTTTCGAAAAATGTTCTTACATTTTTACAAATCTCGATAAGAACAGATAAATGTTCTTAAAAATAAAAGTTTCAGACAGAATATAAAAATGAAAATTTTTATATTGAAAAAAGAACAGATAATTTGTTCATCAATATTAAACATTGATATTATTCGATGAACAATGCTCGAATATAAAAATGTATTTTTAATTAAATATCCTAAAATAACTTCCGCGGAAATTTTATTATACAGATTCTTTAAAATATCTATTCCATGAGAACACTGTTCCTAAGTGTAACATTTTTATAAAAATTCCGCAAGAACAGATATTATACGAAATACGTAAGTTAGAATAAAATTTTTTAAAAAGTCCTGCTTTGAAGTAATGTACGTATTATAAGTTATGCGTTGTTTTTTATTAGGCTGGTTCACTAGCGAAGCTAGCAATTGCGCACGATCATTTTTATCAGAAAGATCACATCTCCACTGTCAACTTTGTATATTGAGAAAAATGAAAAATTTTGCGATTTATCACTCGATGATAATTTCCTTCTCATTCATCGACATTTTTGTTTATTTTTATATTTTAATTTATACACTTTTATGTAAGTCCATATGTAACTGTTATGAACTTATAACAGTCCAACAATGTTATAATGTTTCCTAGCATTTCAATAGATATGAATGAGATTTTATTAGAAAAATATTGCTAAATTTGATTACTATAAAATTGAAACAACTAACAAACATACAACGTAAAAAATTGAAATTAACTGACATAATTTAATTAAATCAATGTTGATTTAATTAAGAAATAAATGTTATTTATGAGTAAGCTATCTGATGTTTAGAAGCATTATTCATAGGAGAAGGAAAATTCATATAGGGATCAACGATTTTAATATACATAAATTTTGTATTCTGTATCTTATAATTTTAAGACAAAAGATCACACTCCTCTTAAGTCTTCAATAAATGCTGTATTCTCATTTTCTGACCTTTTATTAAAAGATAAGCTAAATTTCTAGTTTAGCGGCTTTTCCCAATTTTGGCTATTTCTGCGTAACATAATTTTTTTAATACGACGTTTTATTTTTTTTAAAGTAACAAGAACTATATAACTTTTTCGATTTCTTCTGATTGATTTTCTTGTTTTAGTGATAAAATGAACCTCTTAAAGAAATGATAGCGAAATAGCCAAAATTGGGAAAAGCTGCTAAACTAGAAATTCACTAAAGATGCTTTCATTGTATCATATTTTCTAGAAAGTATGTTTTTATTATTATTCAACTATAATAGTGTAATTATTCAGTCGTTAATACTGAGATTTTGTTAAATTCGTTCTTAAGTAATCTAAAAGATTTTCTTTCATTTCTTTTCATTAGGACCTGTAAAAATTAATGATCTACTAATTAATAAATAAAAACTGCAAATTTCTTTCGATTAATTCAGATGAAATGATAGAATGCTGTGCCTATGCATTATATGCGACACATCACTATGAAACCAGCTCTAATAAGAAACCATTAAAATCATTGAAAATAATTGATTATTGTAAATTTTAAGAGACTTTCACATTTGATCTTATGCATTTGGAAAATTGTTAAAAAATATTCAAAATATTTGAACTTGTAAAAATTTAACCATGGAAAAAGAAAACGTGCAATTTTACTTAATACTAGAGTACTATACGAATATACCGTGTATTAAATATGTCATTCGCTAATAGAGTATTGAAATTTTTTTGTCAGACGAATTTCGTTTCATTATATCTCAACTTTTTTTTTGTTTTTTATTGCATCCAAACATCATCCAAATTATTATTTTTTGAAATGTATATTGTAAAAAAGTGTTTCTGGTCATTTTATTTACATTCAAATAAATATTAATTAAAATTAATAGTAAGAATAAAGAAAATGATTTTTGAACATTGGTTTTTATCATATGTTTCATGTTTCATATTAATCAACTGTGTTCATATATTTTTTAAAAGTTGTTTGAAATATCAGTTGTAATATCAGTTGTAATATCAGTTGTAATCTGTCATCATCAACAGAGAAAGGTAATATGACTAAATAAAAAATTATTCAGCGATAAAGATTCTGAAACACGATCATCAAGTAATAGAATGTATGTATGAATGTGTGTGTGTGTGTGTGTGTGTGTGTGTTTGTATACACGTCTAAAAATGTCAAATTAACGAATAGAATATCGTATAATATCGATTTTAAGCACAATCTAAAATATTGTAATTTAAGGTAGAAAAATGCGGATTTCATTTTTACTACTTCACTATTTCATTACATCACATTATACTCAAATTCAGATAAATTATTCTGTTTGGATAATGTTTTTTCATTATGTCATTTTCGGAAGTAAGCCAATATATCAGAGAAAACATAACAGAATGAATTTTTCTCATTATAATAGGATGAATCGTGAGATATTAAAGGTGAAACTCATTTTATTGTTCTCGACGACATGTATGTATAACAAGAAACTATTGTTTTATATCGCATAAACAATATCACAAACAGAAACTATATTTTTGTAATATTAAATATTTTGAAGTTTTGTAATTTATAAAAGCTATTTATATAAAAATAAATAGCTTTATGCATCTATAAATTTCCACGAATGTACAATTATTACATTTGAGTTTTATAAACTAATTTAATTGCCATATTATTTATTATTGCAAATAAATTTATATAAGCTAATCCCTACTAGATTTAATTTATTAAATTTAGGTCACTGAACAACATTTCATGCACCATAATCTAATCAACTAAATTTTATAACTAAAAATTTATTGTCCAGTAACTTTAGTATTGAAAAATATACAATATGTATATATATATAATATGATCTATTCTTTTTAATAGATAATTGTTTGATTTAGTGTCTTCTGATATTACCAAAATTCTAGAAAGTTATATATTAATGTTTAACGATTCATCCTATTGTGTACACAAATTGAATTTTGCTTATATTTATTTATCCGTTTATCAAAGAATAAATCAAAATTAAAATGAATAAAAACAGATATTTTTATCCAATCGACGGATACTTGTTTCTTGTATGTTAATGTAAAG
>KQ435757.1:466539-478173 GCA_001276565.1 Melipona quadrifasciata | reverse complement strand
ATGATATTATAAAATGATAATGTGGATAATAATAATATATGATATGGATGCTAAAATAAATAATAATATGAATAAATGTAAATAAACAAGTCGAAAAACGAAAACTTTTTTGTTTCTTTTTTTCAAACTGGAGCAATCTTTAAAGGACCTTAAAGGATTATATTATGAAAGAAAAATTTCTCCAGTATCTTTATATCAAGATCTTCACAACAGATTTTATAAATCCTATACATTTTTCTCAATAACGTTTGCAGCAATACAAAATTGACCAATCATTTTTGAAAAAAAAAATTTTAATTTTTGGACATCAATGTCATTTCAAAGTCATGTTCTTTACATATCTAAATGTATTTTTTTTTTTTGCAGATATACGATGTAATAAAAAAGTACATAATTTTTTTGTTTGATTAGGAAATGTAGGTATCGTTGTATACTCGAACTGCTTCTCTCAAATACAGATCATTTTTACCATAAATAAATACCATATCGATCTTTTCTTGCATCGAATATTCCATTGATACAATGAAATTTATACATTGAAATAATTCAAAATACATTGATCGGAATTTCAAACTACGAGAAGTGTTCGCGCGCGTGTGTAGCGTGGCGAGATCGTGTTTGATAAGTGGACTGTGTATATTCGCGCGCTGAAATATCAGGGGGTTTTCCCCTCGTAGTAGTTTTGTGTTGCGAGAGTGAACCTTATTCCTCGGAAGTCAAACTAATTCTAACTTGCAAGCTGAAGGAAAGCACGGACGCTCTCTCGGTTCCCTCTCCTTTGGCTTCGGAAAATCGCAGGCCTAGGGTGGGGACGAAGGTCGGATGTACGTTGCCGTCTTGGGTGATCTTCCGGGCCCGTGTTTCTCATGTATTCGGGAAGGTTGGTTCCATGCTTCAATCCACGGTCGAGGACTCTGCTCAGAACAAAGGTCAGCCAGATGGCCAGGGTTTTGTGGCGACACAGGCCTGCTCAGGGCACTTAAAAACTCACAAACTTTCCCCAACACGCCCAGACAGTGGGTATTGTAGCATGGAAACTCTCCCAAACAAAAAAAGATTATCACAGTCTCGGTTTAGTTGCCGTACCGTACAGCAACGATAGAATATCTCTCATACGTAGCTCATGCAAAGATAGTAGTAGTATAAGTGTTAGTTACAATAATGCGGATTCTCAACACACGGATTTTAAGTATAACTATGGATACACCGATTAATTAACACCAATCTTCTGGAACTTTTGAGTACAAAGGTTCCTTAAATTCAAACCTAACTGAAAACAACAGAAACAATTTCACAAAATCTTACTCCTACGCTGCGAAACTCGACTCCCCATCCACCAAAGACCAAGCTATTACCATTCACGCAATTTACGATATAAGTGTCCAAAACTATGCTCTCGCAATAGGAAAATTAATTGGTTCCAAAGCAATAAAATACATTTCAAATAAGCGAATTTCAAATAACCGAATATGTGCATACTTGAACAAAAAAGAAACACTTACACATCTAACTATCTCGTATAAATGAATTATCATCAACAATAAAACTGTAAATATAAGACTAATATTAACCTTGATTCAAAGGATAATATTCTCCAACGTCAAATTATGTTTCAAAATATCAACACTCAAAGCAGAAATGACCGATCTAGAATATGCCCATATATGTAGCTTTAGAAGATATATATATAGATCTCAATGATACCAAAAAAATTCCATCCTCCTTTTTATTAACCTTTGAGGACACGACCTATTAAATTTTCACCTCTGCTAACAGCCTACAGTGCTTCCTCTGTAATCAGAAAAATCATCTAGCGAAAGATTGCCTGCAAAATCAGGAATCAAACACATTACCTGATTAGATCAATTCAAACAAAAATTCAACGATTTCTCCATTAACGTAATCTTCCAAACTGTTAACAAGAAGATACCCATTATTACCGAGACAAAAATAAATAAATCCAAAACAAATATAGACAAATTACCTACAGAGCAACCATCAAACTCTTTCAGTTCAAAAGTGTTGGTAACAATAATGTTTGATCGGTTGGTATAAATGATGAGAGAGTGTGGTATGAGTGAGACGTACTAGTGTGAAAAGACAAAAGCATACGTTTCCTAAAACAATTGACATCTAGCGAAACTTTCAACAGGTTATGGGCCCAGAACGTTTCGCTATAACATGTGTATAATTATATTAAAAATTAAGACTAATACTTTGAACAATTAAAACCTTAAAAGAGTGTCACGTGTGCTGAACAAAAAATGTTAAAATAAGAATAATAAAAAAAAGAGAAAAAACGTAGTGAAAGTAACATAGCAAACATAACCTCATCGGAAATCGCCCACGTGGAGAAGCTACTAGACGCTGAGAATTTTTTATTGTGGAAATTTCAAGTCATTGTTATACTGAAATTATACAACTTGTATGAGACCGTAGAACAGGTGACTGAATCAAAGGACAGAAACGAGGGATGGAAAACAAGAGATGCAACTGCACAAAAAATCATTGTTACTACAATGGACAAAAAACCCATGATACACGTGCACCACGGCGAATAAAATGTGGACAAAGCTTCACACTATCCACCAAAGGGACACGGCTCAACAAAAGTGCAACTTAATGCGAGAATTCTATTCTCTCAAATACAGCAAAGGATCTGACATGGGTGAGCATTTAAGCAAATTGAATGAGAATCTCGCGTTCAGACTAAGAATCCTGCAAATTGATCTCAGTGATGACATGCTAATATCAAAAATTTTGTCTACCCTTCCTAATGATTTTGAGCATTTTGCAACGGCATAGAAGTCTACAAATTCTCAAGACAGAACATTAGCCAATCTAATGGCAAGACTCTTGGCAGAGGGAAACAGGCAAAATGCAGTAAGGAAAAATCCTATTACATTTGGTGCAACAGGTGCTACAAATGCAACAAACCAGGTCATTTTGCACACAACTGTAGGACCAACAGGCACAGAGAAGTTAGACAGCATTCAACAAAAAACAAAGGGTGGAATTTTTAGGCAAGTAATACGAAAAGAAGTAATACTGGTATGCACTGTGATATTTGTAAAAAAGATAACCATAATGAGGTAGACTGCTTCTTTCGCAAGAAGGATAGTAAAAACATTTCTAATAAAAAGGTAGTTTTTCTGTACTGTACCACAAGTCCTACAGAAAACTGGGTTATTCATTCAGGTGCAGCAATGCACATGGTGAAGACGAATAAAAATTTTGAAAACGTAAAAACAAGTAAAATTAAAATTAATGTGGCAAAGGAAAATCAACGGATGGAATCCAAAAGAGTGGGAAACATGAACTTCAAAGAATGCCAATTAAAGGAAGTGATGCTAATACCAGAACTCTCGACTAACTTGTTATCAGTGAGTCAAATTACTAAAAACGGTGGGGAAGTAACATTTCTAATGAGAAAGTAATAGTAAAACATAACAATGAAATTGCATTGTTTGGAGACAAGAACCAAAATGGACTCTATGAGACAACGCTGCACGCAGAGAAACAAAATGCACATCTCACTAAGAAGAAGGGAAAAGAAAAACGCACAAATGTGGTACGCCAAGCTAGGTCACGTAAACAAAGAAGCGATGAAGTCTTTATTAAAGTTATCTGAATGTATAAATCTGACAGAAACAGAAATAGATAAAATGGACGATGTCTGTGAAATCTGTATAAAAGTAAAGTTTTGGTCATAACAGAATAAGAGCGAAGGAACAAATGAAATTAATATACAGGTATAAAAGTAAAGTTTTGGTCATAACAGAATAAGAGCGAAGGAACCACTGAAATTAATATACTTTGATGTATGCGGACCACTGGATCCTACAACATGGGATGGAAAGAAATACTTTATAACCTTTCTGGACGATTTTACAGGTTTCTTGGTAACTGCTCTGATTGCAAATAAAAGTGAAGTGCCTGAAGAAATTAAAAACTATGTCAATGCAGCTGAAACACACTGGAATAAAAAGGTAAAGAAATTACGCTGTGATAGTGGAAAAGAATATGCAAATAAAGTAATGTTTGACTGGTGCAAATACAAGGGAATTGAATTAGATTTTACTACACCTTACACACCTTAACTTAATGGAAGAGCTGAAAGGACAAATCAAAGTCTTATGGAGAAAGTAAGAGCCTTATTGTTTGGATCAGGAATAGAGAAAACACTGTAGGAAGAAGCTCTCTATACGGCAGCTTTCTTATTCAACAGATCACCTACAAAATTTCAGGCAAGAACTCCAGTGGAAATGTGGACAGATAAGAAACCGGATCTCAAGCGGTTGAAACCATTTGGAAGCACTGCATATGTAAAGATACTTGGACCGTTAAGAAAATTGGATATAAGAAGTACGAAATGCCAAATGATAGGTTAAGCTTAACGGGTATCGATTGTGGGACAAGTCAAGGAGGAAAATTGTCATTTCAAGGGATGTGATAATAGAAGAGAAAAACTTTAAAGAACAAAAACAAGTAATCGAAGATGAAATTATGTTAATACTGTCCGAAAAACAGGGAGAGACAGTAAATAATGGAACAGAAACTGAAGAAGTAACAATTGGAAATGAGGAACAAGAAGAAGAGAAGATGCAAGAAGAAGAAAATAGCCATTCAGAGACAGAAAATAAAACTGAACAAGAAAAACCACAGCTCAGGAGATCGAACAGAACAAGACGGCCACCTGAGAGATATAATACTGCTTTCTTAACACTTGATCAAGCACTTTAAGCTCTCGACAGAGATCGCTGAATGGTTTGAGGCGGTGAACGAAGAAAAAGAAGCAAGTGAGGTCTCGGAAGCCAAACCTCTTTCCAGCATATGGGTGCTGAAAGTAAAAGATGACGGGAGATACCGGGCTCGTCTAGTGATCAGAGAGTGTGAGCAAATTAAGGGCTTGGACTACGAAGAAGTATACAGCCCTGTGGTGAGTAATGTACATTACGTACACTATTTGCCGCTAGTAAAAATTTGTGCATAATGTCGCTAAACATAAAAACTGCGTTTTTCCTACACGGAGAGTTGAAAGAAACGATCTATATATATCCTCCCAAAGGATATAAAGCCGAAAATTGTTTAAGCTCAATAAATCCATTTATGACTTAAAGGCGCCTATTCGTTGGAACGAGAAATTCTCGAAGTTATTAAAAAGAACTAACTTCTCTTAAAAGCGATCACTGTTTAAAAAGAAAAACTCTGATCTAATGTTAGCTGTATATACAGGTGGTTTCCTAGTTGGCAGCGATGAAAGTGAAATGGTAGCACTGTTAAAAGAATTAGAAAACAGATTTGAAATGACAATAAACAGGCATCTACGAACGTTTCTTGGCATGGAGCTGAATCAAACTGAAGATGGTATACGGTTGACTCAAAGCTGTTACACGGATAAGGTGTTGAGCAGATATGGAATGGAAAACTACAAGCCAGTGTCGATACCAATAAACATTCAAATGGCCGGATAACGATGAAGAGAAACTCAGTAATTCTAACTTCCCATATAGAGAGACAATTGGCAGCCTGTTGTATTTTTCTACAAAGATAAGGCCTGATCTAGCTTACGCAGTCGGATACTGCAGCAGGTACGTAGAACATCCAATGGATAGAAACAGATCTAAAATGCATTTTAAGGTACCTGAAGAGAACACAAGACGACAGGATTCAGTATGAACGAGGAACCAGCGACAATTTTTTCTGGCATACTGTGATTCAGACTTTGCAGGAGATCACTCCTCCAAACACAACACTTCAGGATACGTCATATACTATGAGAATAGACTCATACTATGGACATCGAGAAAGCAGGCGATGTTAGCCACATCCAACAGAGGCTGAGTTCATGGCAGCCGCAGAATGCTGCAAAGATGTACGATATGTGAGGATGCTGATTGAAAAGATAACTGAGAAGAAAGTGCAAATAAAATTAAAAATAGAGTGCAATATCGTTAATCAAAAGTGGAGCCATTAACAGAAGGATTAAACACATAGACATTAAATACCGATATGTGAGCGAAGTGGTAAAAACTGATTGTGTGAATGTAGAGTATTGTCCAACAAATGACCAAGTCGCTGATATTTTGACAAAAACTTTAAGTTTGTTCAAATTTAAAAATTTTAAAGCATTTTTGATGATAAGTAAATGACAAGCGAGGGAGAGCAACCGATCAAAATAATTGAGGGAAAGTGTTGCTAACAATAATGTTTGATCGGTTGGTATAAATGATGAAAGAGTGAGACGTACTAGTGTGAAAAAATAGAAGTATGCGTTTCCTAAAACAATTGACATCTAGCAAAACTTTTAACGAAAAGGCTTCTATCACAAACATCAGCTGACGACAAATTGGACTATGTAAGCTTAAATGACATCGATTTTTTTGTCTCCACCAACCAGCTCACCTAAAAAATAGCACCAACCAAGACTAAATTAACACATTCCTATTCTCCAGCATCCGACCACGTTAAACTTGAGTTTGGCCTCAGCCAAAGAAATAATCAACAATATAAATCCTAAACCAACCTAAATTATTCACAGCTATAAGACACCTTCAAGTCAGCTCACTTAATAGAAACAGCTAGGATAATATCTCAGTCCTCATACAAATACTCAAAGAAATCTATCCTCGCCTGAAAGAGAGAAGCATAAAAAATAGAATACATTCTATAAAGCTTACTAAGCCTGCCGGAACATCAGAAAGGGATGCATTAATCAATTGTTCATTTGAATACAGAATTCTCATAATAAGCCACAATGAACTTCTAATAGCAAAACTCTTAAAATCCAAATATGAAAACGATAATACAATGAAACCTAAACGACTTCTATATCCATTACGAACAATAAATTCTTTTAAAACAACTTATTCCTGATATTGTTTACCTCCAAGATACAAACTTAAAAAAAAAATCATCTCCCATCACTAAAACATTACAACACCTACGACAAACCGAGTAAATGAAAACCATACTAAGAAGAGTAACCATTGCAATATCAAATAAACACGACTCCATCGAAATCTCGTTGAACTCCAACTTAGAAGCTGTCGCAATAGCAATTTAAAAAGAAATTTCAAAAAAAAAAAAAAAAAAAAATTCACATCTGCAATGTCTATATCCCAAATAGCTTTTCTCTTGATATGCAAAACCTTGAAGACTTGTTAGCATAAATTCCAGTTCCACTGATCCTGTCTGGACATTTCAATAGCCATCATGCTCTCTGGGAATCGATTACGATCGACATTTATCGACAAATCAGACAAGTTAATCGAAAAACTATTTGGTCCTCAGAATCTAATCTTGCTAATTGGTTCTTCAACACACTTCAGCACCAGAGATGATAAGACGAATGCGATCGATATAACCTTTTCCAGTCCATAATTAGCCCAACATCTGGAATGGGAAATTTTAGAAAACTTATATTAGATTTATAATGAACAGTGACCATTCCCCCATAAAAATCTCTTATGAAAGCCTCATCTCAAATATTTCATCGATCAAAATACAAGAAAATCAAATTGGCCCGTATATAAAAAATTATAACATTTTAACTCAAAAAAAGTAACAGGCTCTGAAATTGATCTAATCCAAATAAATGACTTTCAACAAACTAATAATCGTAAACAAAGCCTTTGAAATTCCCAGACAGCAAAAAAAAAAAAAAACAGGAAAAAAATTGTACCGTAGTGGAGCAAAGAATGTAAAGCTATACAAGAAAGTCATCATGGTTTCAATAGAGCAAAAAAACATTCTACACTCGAAAACTGAATTCAAAATGAAATTCCGTAGAACTATTAATGAAAATAAAAAGAAATCATGGAAAAACTATGTATCATCGATAAACTCCCAAACTTCAATATCTGAAGTATGGAAAAAAATCAAACTGGTAAATGAATCCCAATTTTCCACTAATATTCAATTTCTGCAAACCGATGATGTAAACTTATAACTCAAATCTACATCGTTTTAGTCGAAAAATACAAGAAAAATTCTAATACAAGAAAAAATGCTTTTAAAAACCGGAATAAATTACCTGGTGAAGCTCTTCAACTGTATCTGGATTTACAAAATTTTTTCTGACAACTGGCAGAAAGCGATAGCAATTCCAATCCCTAAACTAAACAAAAGCAAGAAAAACCAAAATAGCTCGATTGCATTAACCAACACCTTGTACAGATTATTTGAGAAAATCCTAAACTGAAGGCTTCATTGGTACTTTGAATTAAATAAATTACAAATATACTTTTAAATTCAAACTAATACGGTTTCCGATGCCATCGTTCCATCTTGTTCTAACGAACATGAAGTTTAATATTTGTGACACCTTCCTCAATAGAGAATATTTAGCAGCCGTATTGACATTGAAAAAGCTTTCACGACACAATCTGGAAATCTGAAGATTGCAAGTTCTCTCTTCAAGTTAAAAGTAAATGGTAACATGCTGTCCTTCATAATTAACTTTTTACCAAATAAGATCATTCAAGTCAGAGCAAATGGAACTCTTTTATATCCTGTAATGGTTCAAAAAGGAGTCAGTATAAGCACCATCTTATTTCTTATTGGAATAAATGATGTTTACTTCCAATTTCAAGCCACCAATTAAAGCTCATTTATTTGCGGACGACATTACCATCACATGTAGTGAGAAAAATGTACTTTCTACAAATAAACACTTGCAAACAGCCAACACATAACATATAACTACATTTTTCTCCTCACAAAATCCAAGACATTCAATTCACTAAAAAAAAAACGAACACCAACTTCGGCCTAAACTACACCTGAGAGATATAAAAATAAAATTCGCAGAGACTATCAAACTATTAGGCCTTATTTTCGATGAAAAGCTATCACCATATATAAAATCACCAAAAAATTTTTGCATATATAGACTCAATATGATCAAAATACTTTCTAATAAAAAAACTGGGATACCGACAAAGAAATCCTCATAGAAACATCCAGAGTTTTGATTCGCTCCAAACTAGACTATAGCTATACCGTTTACAACTCAGCCAAAAATAATAGAATCAATCATATTAAAAAAATAATAGAATCAATTCCCTATGCAGCTCTAAAATTAATCACACGTGAAAATAGCATATTATTCGAAGCCAAAAAAAAATTTCATCCACTTCAAACAATTCTACTTATGATTCTCTAATAGATACAAAGCACTCTGTAGCAATAAGCTTAGCAACTTCCCTCTCTCTTCCATATTAGATTAGCCAAAATTCTCCACACTACTACCATCAAAATATTTCCTAAACTACCATTAAAATGTTTTCATCGAACACAGACCACTTAAAATCCCTTTTTGGATAACAGAAGCACTTCCAAGAAATATTATTCTTGCCGAACTCCCCAGAAAATTCTTAATTCAACTATAGGTACCGATTTCTAGAATTAAACAACTATGTTTACTATAGCAAAATCTATACTGACGAGTCGAAAACGGATTTTGGAGTTGGATACATTACTATAACAAATAAAACTAAAATAATACAAAATCTCCGCAGATCATCATCCATTTTTACTGCTGAAGCTTACGCCATTCTTGAAGCCCTAGGTATGTTCATTCAAACAACGAAGCACAGATCATCATTTACATCGACTCCATGAGCGCAATAAAAATCATAATGAGAATGTGCGATTAAAAAAACGAATTAATATCCACTATACAGAAACTACGCGATAAATCACGATCGACTAAAGCCGTTATCTGGGTTCCAATTCACCAAGAGATAGAAGGAAAAGGCCAACTCAGCAGCAAGAGAAGCTACAGCACTTTCATCCACTGACAAACAAAAACATTCTAATCTCTTGTGAATGTTAAGATTAAATCAATCATTGCAAAAAGATAATAAAAAAATGAATGGAACAATACCTGGACCTCAGTTAAAAGCACCCACCTACATAAATGTATCCGATACTTCCAATAAATACCATACAATAATAACAGAAAAGATGGAACCACATTTACTCGCTAAGGACTCGACATATTAAATTGATAATTAAATTGATACACGAATCTAATTAAAAAACTGCACCGCTCGTCTGCAACAGTCATCCGTTAACGGTCGCCCATTTTATTCTCCATGAGTGTTGTATTACTGAAATCCGAAGACAAAGACGCAGAATAAATTCGAACATCAACTTCACCTCGCAGAGCAACATCTAGAAAGTTTTGAAATATCTCAAAGAAACAAATACCTACTTATACATCTAAGACTACTAAATTCCATCATTGTCGCTAATGATTTCGTAGTCGATGCGACACTAAACATCATACCAAAAAAAAAGAGATTAGTATTGATGAAGTAATAAATAGTAAATATGTTTATTATTTACATTTATTATTAGGCTTTTGATTATCGCGTTTTGACCAAGGTCGGTAATTTCGATAGATATAAATTTATGCGTAAAACTTAAATTTTCAAGGTCATGTACTTTACACATATCTGAACGTATTTTTTTTTACGAGCTACACGATACAATGAAAAAAATATATAATTGTATATATGAAAAAAAAACACTAATGACTTTAAAAATTCTAGAAAGGATGACCTTGAAAAAAAATTTTCAGTTATTGGTCTTTCGATATCATTCATGTTAGGCAAAAAATAATTTTTGCATCATCACAATTCGAAAAGATATTTAGGTGGTCTCACTTAAATGAATTATCCTGTATAATTATAAGATATCGCGATTTTGAAATTATCATTTTAACGTTTCATTATATGTATGAATTCTTCCATGTTAAATATATTGTAATTTATGTGAAAATAAACGGAAAAGGGGAGAAATTAAATTATAATTTTTCTGATACTGAAATCGTTTTTGAAATATAGACTTTTTAATATAGTCAGTTTATGCCAAGTTTAGATTAGGTTAAGAATTTTTATCTCTGTGGTTATTAAATATACAAAATTTATTTTTTTTTTGGTTGCAGTTGTTAAAGGATTCTTGTTAATTAAAATTTATTTTATTTGTAAAATGATCTTTGCAATAGAAAAAAATTTCTCTTTTGCAAAATTTGCTTGTTGATTTTAAAGAATTTGAAAACAATTTCTATAACTCTTTAATTTTTCTTTTTTTAATTAGAAAGGATTCTAAAGTTGTGAAAATTCTAAAATGAAAAAACTGACGCCATTAGAATAAATGTAAACAATAAGTGTAAAGCTCCAATAGTAATCCTGAAAAAATTAAGTGTACGCGATATTAATGAAGTTTTATAGTGATTCATCCGAAGAAATGTAATTATACAGAATAGGCCAAATAAAGTGTTATAAAGCTGCTTTTGTAGAAACTATATACCTTTTTTTTTTAAACTTCAGGACAAATTATTTAAGGAATAAGGGATTTTTCTGAGAGCATTATTTGAGAATCAAAATGGACCCAGCGGAAATACTAAAACTATTAGTGTATTATTGTCACACAATTAAAAGTATATTTTTCTAAAGAGAATCAAAATAGATTACAGTACTTTAAATTTTGAACGTTTTGTAAATCGATTTTTATTTTTCATCCTAATTTTGTAACTGTGGGCAATATAAAAAAATAATTCAAGTAAATGTTTTTTAGTTTAATAAAAGCTATTTAAATGCATAGAAATTAATATGGCATTCCATA
>KQ435757.1:417188-427363 GCA_001276565.1 Melipona quadrifasciata | reverse complement strand
ATTAACAATACATATAATATAATTAACAATATAATTATAATTAATAATATAATTAACAATACATAATTGTATATAATTAACAATACAGATATTATTGTGGAATAAAGAATATGCGCATTCTTTCTGGGTCTACTACTCAAACTGCAAGCGGCTTTCAATAATAACATTTAGCTATATCGAACAACAAATCATGGAAATGTGAAGAAAAAATGCGGATTGCAATAAAATATAAATTAATCACTTCATGATTTAAAAATTACTGATTAACAATTACAAATTACAAAAGTTAATCAAAACTAGTGGTTTGTTTTAACAATAATTAATTGATTAATGATTACGAGTCGATTAAATTTAGTATTTACAAAAATTATTATAAAGTAATTAATTACTGTCCAACTGTGTACACGTACGACATAACAGTACTTATTGTCAGCAATTAACGATATTCGATATATTCCCAACTACGTTCAGTGGATACTTAGGGTTTTATAATAACAAGAATTGCTTTTGAATGACGATTTAGTCAACTCGATCTCGTATTTTAGATATATGTTTATGAGGATTGATTTGGCTGAGCGAACTGATCCACAGTTAACTACTACTGTCTACCAGCACATGCGGTAAATTGGCTTGCCAGAACAAGAAATAAAAAGGAACGTTACTTTACTCACACAAGCAAGTGACTAGGGATGGCAAGAGGAAATAAAAATACAAATTGAAACATATATCGTGGATGCTGACGCGAACAATACTAACAATATCCATATTTGTGTTGAGAGTTATAGCAGTACGTATTACTCACAACGAAATTATGAGGAAACTATAAGGAATAAATTAAATAACTACGGATTTTAAAATTTTAAACATAACTAAAGAAACAGAATTTAAATAGAAATTTGTTTTCTCTACTATATATTACTATAAATACTCTAGATATTTTATATATTTTTGTGTTTTATACGCATTATGTGCATTTTTGCAATTTTAAATTTTCTATAAATGCATAAAAATCCGCAGTCTATAAATGACAATGCCGGTCAACATCTAACTATTCTGTTGATCGATGATATTAATCGACATTTTCTCGTAGTGGACACAATAGATATATTATAATTCAAAAAACCAGAGTGTCTTGATTTATAAATACGGCTGCAAATTCGCACTATCATTCAAGAGGAAATACAGCAGGAGAAGGTCTTTCTGGTTTATTAACTCCTTACGCTGGCACCTACTTCTAAATTGTTCGTCGTTTTTTAATCCCTTGCGCTAGCAACTGGTTCGCGGACCATAACGAGTGACCGTACCGTATACAATCACTGGATAGAAATTATTAAGAAATAATAAACTTATCATTTGTTTTGTCTGGGTTACATTTAAATATATTTAAAACTGAGAAAATGTTGCAATTTGGGACAAAAAATTCTCAACATGCGTGGCATGTCATTCCAAAAGGTTAAAATTAAAAAATCGAGTTATTCGAAGGTTACGTTCATGTGCATCTCAATAGTGTACAACGTTCTATAATCGATTTTAACGATCGTATCAACAATTTGTTTCCAAAAATCTTTGAAACCAATAGAAAGAAAAATGAGAGAGACTATTCCAATTTTCTATCGACTCAAGATAAGAAATCGTCTGATACCCGATAAGGTACAAATTGTATAATATAGAACAGAATTGGGCAGTAACCAATCACTTTGTAATCATTTCCATAACCAATTACTAAATATAATCATAGGAATCGTAATAATTAATCAATTAATCATTGTTAAAATAAATCAATAATTTTGATTAACTTCTGTAATTTGTAATCGTTAATCAACAATCTTTAAATCATCAAATAATTAATTTATATTTTATTACAACCTGCATTGTTGTTTTTACATTTCCATAATATATTTAAATGTATTAATCACCTAGGATTTGCTGTTCAATGTAATTAAATGTTATTATTGGAAGCCGCTTGCAGTTTGAGTAGTAGACCAAGACTAGAAAGAATATTTATACGTATTCTTTGCTGTATAATAGTATCTGTATTGTTGAATTTATAATAATTTGTAAAGCTTATAATTCTCTGATATATTTTTGATATAAGAATGAACGTATTATCCAAATGAAGACTTTCAAAATTTCGATCATTCCGCAAGTTTATATCATAAAGTTCATCTTCACGAAGATGTAACATTCATTCAAGTTGAACGGAGAAGCACTTAATAATCAGCGCACAATATATTAATTTGCTAATATATTGTATAAAATCGTGGTCTTCGTGTTCGGATTTGTGTATCTTATAAATCAATGCACTATGCATGAAGAACAGATTTGTAGTATTTGTAGTTGATCAACGTTCAATTATTTCAGAGATTGAAATAATGATTATGATATCAGTTTCAAATCTTGAAACAATTACGAGCAACCGAAATGTTGCAACAGGCAATTTCGATTCTGACTTACTATGTTGATTACGGTACCAGTTCTTCAAAACCGATATTATATTGGTTCTATAATCTTTACTTTTTTAATTCGATTGTTTTTTTCACAATAGTAACAGTATCATTTTCATACTCGAGCGTCAGCTTCTTTTTTGCGGTCCCGAGAGAGACAATCACGGCATGAGAGAACCGAAACCGAAACATAATTATAATATGAAACGAAGAACTAGAACTATATATGTAACAATAACATCTAAACTAAAACTAAATTTTTTTTTCAAATGAAAAATTAAAAAAATTTTTTTTTCATGCCTTTTTTGCAGATTTTTATTAATAAAGAATTTATTAATAAAGAAAAAATGTTTTATACAGAAATTTCTTCTTTTTAATCACACGATAAGAATAATAAGAATAAGAATCTGTAAAGAAAAGTATATCTTTCCATTTGAAAGAAGTCGATAAGAAAGAAAGAAAGTCGATATTTAAATATATGAAAATAACTAACACATAAGAAATTATGTGAGATTAGCGATTTTTATATAGGACCGAAAATCGCGATAATTGGACTGTATAATAGATGAATGATAGTAATATGACTATAGCTCACAGTGAAATGGCGATTACCCACAGAAATGACAATGACTATAGCCCGAATTGTACGCACTAACGTGATACACACTCAGTGGTTATATTTACGTATGCAGTACACACACTGTTAAGTTTAGTAACGTACTGACAACGCAATAATTGTATGACGCACTATGTGAGTGAAGAATTTGATGTATTACTGCAGTAATTGTATGCTCTATCTTCCCTGCTGAGCTTTATCGAAAAATAGAATAATTATCTTATGTGGACAAGAAGTTTAACGTTTTCCATACGCATAATTTTAATGATTAGAATTATGGGAAATCGTCCGAACAGGCTATTAATCTCTTCCGCTGGAATGACATGCCACGCATGTTGAGAATTTTTTGTCCCAAATTGCAACATTTTCTCAGTTATATTTAAATGTAACCCAGACAAAACAAATGATAAGTTTATTACTTCTTAATAATTTCTATCCAGTGATATCATACCGACAAGTTCAAAAGAAAAAGAAAGCGACGAATTATTGTACACGGTTCGGTCACTCGTTATGTCCGAACCAATTGCCAGCACAAGGAGTTAAACGAAAACTAAATCCTCCTTGTGATTCTATGATTTCGCATCAGGTTTTTTCGAATCCTACAGCTTCCTGATTTTGTATGAAGTTCATCTGTACTTTTTTAAATCGTTGAACAGCTCTTTGGCTTTATCTCAGGTTCATCTGTGCTATTCTTGAATTTCCTAGTAACTTGACTTTGCATCAAATTCGTTTTTGCTTGTCATAATATAGCTTTCTGACTTCACGTCAAGTTCGTCCTTATGTGTGCCAGCTATATTTCATAAAATATCTTACACCGCAGGCATTTTATATTCGATACTCGAATATTTTAAATATTGATTGAGATATTTCTATTAAAAGAAATGAATAATGATTATTTGGTAGACTACGAATTATTAAAAATGCTAGCACACATTTTTTTATTTTTTATGAGTAAAATTATGCAGCATTGTATAGCAAGTATCAATAATCAATATGAAATTCATTGCTATTTAATTTTATCAAAATAGATCCTTCGAAAGTATAGGACTTGTTGTATATAAAACCTCAATATATAATTCTTTTATTTAAAATTTTTAAACTATTATAAAACTATCTTCCAATGTTAGAATTACTGAAATTTTAATTTTAATTGTTTTTAAACTACAGTAAGAAAAAACGGTATAATAAGATTGTAATACCAATTGCTGGTATTTATAACTTTGATCTCTTTCATTTCTATCACTGTTAGCAATTCAACGATGAATCATAAAAACAGAACATCCAGAACAAAAGTTAGAAGTGAGATATATAAGAGGATATTCTACGCACACAACACACACAATTATTTCTTAAACTATTCATTACAGAAAAGAATATTTCAGATAAAACTTACTTTACTTCGACGAGGACATTTTGTCATCTTATGGTGGTCACAAATCTTAGTGTAGGACATACTTCCAAGATTTCAAATTAACTTTCTTTCTTTAAATGGAACTATGTATTTTTCTTCAAACAGACATGTAGCCCGCTCCAAGACGAATTCATTGATCTATTATATGTAAGAAACATACGGAGAAGATACAACTATCCTTTAGAGATAGAATGAATCAATGCAGGCTCGAAGTCTCAAAATGAAAGATAAGATAATTTTTCGGTATGTTTAATTGCAGATAACTTTTAAAAAGCAGTAAACAACCTTGAAGAGCCTTAAAAAATTTATATAGATCGATGTAGATCATGGAACGGGCTATGTGTCTTATTTGAAGAAAAATACATAGTTTCATTAAAAAAAACAAAGGTCACTTTCAAATTTCAAAAGTACGTTCAACCAAGTTTTGTGATCCACCGTAAGATATCTCCCTCAAAAACAAAGTTTTATTATAATTGTAAATATAATTAAACAATTATATGGGATATTTTAACTGTTTTCCATGAAAAAACAATTCTACTTTAGTTATATTATAGAAAACGAGCTGATTTTGAATCGGTCTTACATAATTTTGAATGGAGTTTCGAGATTGCGAACAGCATGAAAGACTGATAAAAAATATTTTATAGAATACAATAAGTATGCTAATAAATACACACATAGACTTTTACTTCAGACTCTACTACTTTTCCGAAGAAAAATCAAGAAGGATTATTGCTGTAAGAACAAACTTGATGCATCCTCCAAGATGACAATGTACGGATCAATCTGACGAAGTTAGGAAACCGCAAGAGATTAAAATTTTGTGAGTGCACTCAATGCAAAATCGAAAAGTTTCTAGGAAATTGGAAAAGATAACTATCTAAAACAGGTGATTTTTCGCCGATTGAAATATGTTGACAACATATCGTTAATCATTATTCTGAAGAACTTTTCTCCATACATGTAGGAACCGGATATTCATAAAAAAAGAGTGAAGAGCATAACTGAATCGATAACGATAATATTTACTGTTATAATTTTGTAAAAGAAAATTATATAGAGTATAATTATACCAATGACAATGAAAAGTTGTCAGTAATTCAAACTGATATCACTTTGTAAAAAAAAGTCACGTATTTGGTACCATTTTAAAGCGTGAATACATTAGATCTCTATTTTGACAACTGTGAGTTCTTTCGAAGATGATTTACATCATGTAGCTGGTGGGAAAGTAAGGATATCTTTTTCTCAAAAACTGTAAAAACATTAACAAATTTTTTTTGTAACTAAATCCACTTTCATTTTAAAGATTGAAACCTCCCCTTTACAGTGATTCCTTAAGATTTGTGATACGATTTTTTCCCCAACATTTTATTGAACGTTGAATATTAGGACTAAATGACAAAATTCAAAAAATTCAAATATTTCGTCATGTAACTATAATGTTTTAAGTTCAATAAAATGGTTAAAAAAAATCATACAATGAATTTCAAGGGTTCGTTGTAAAGAAAAAGTTTCAATCTTTAAAATCGTACTAGATTTAGTCATAAAAAAATTCTTTAATATTTCTACAAACGTTTGAATTTTTATAATTTTCAGGAAAAGAAATATATTCAGTTTCCCATTCATTGCATACTGTGAAATCATCTTTGAAAAAAAAAAAAACGAACTCAAAATTGTACAAGTAAAGATTTCAGGCTTTAGAATAAGACCAAGTTGATTGTTATATGATCTTTTTTTATGAAGTTATATCAATTTAAATTATCGACAATTTTTATCGACAATTTCGTTACTAGTACAAATATGCATGCTCTGTATGACAATTCACTTGATCTCATTTTAAAGCAGAGAAACTCTATTTTAACAGTGCTAAATTTGTTTATCTTTAAAGATGATTTTATGTCATGTAATAAGCGAGAAAATATGGATATTTGTTTCGAAAATTGTAAAAAGTGAAACATCTTTAAAAGCATTAAAAAAATTTTTTCGTAACTACATCCACCATCATTTTGATAAATAGAGTTTCTCTTTTACAACAGGCTTTTAAAACTTGCTATGCAATACTTTTTCAGCGTTTTACTCACTTTTGAATATTAGGATTAAATAACAAAAATTCAAGAAATCCTAACACTTTGTCATTTAATGCTAATATTGAAATAATGAAAAAAAATGATTAAAATAAATAATGAAAAAAAATTGTAAAAAAGAAAGTTTTGTATACTGAATCTAGTCATAAAAGAATTTTTTATTGTTTTTAGAGATGTTTGAATTTTTACAATTTTCAAAGAAAAAATATTTTTTCATTCGCTACACATGACATTTTTGGAAAAATTGTGAAAGCACAATTCTTAAGATTTCGATATAAAGTGCTTAGTGAAAAACATTGATTATTAATATACCATGTTAACATATTATTAATATATAATGTTGACATAATATAACTTTGTGAGTTATAATATCGAGTTACACTCGTGGTATGCATTATGGTACAATTTGAAAGAAAAAAAAATTGTAATCCTATGGAGTATGAATATAAATTTTCAATTCCTCAAATCGAAAAGTAATAAATATAAATTATATACAATGCTTTCAATGCTTTACATCTGACACAATGTAACGTGTTATAATAACTAATATTTACTAAAGACTGTATAGCAAATCGTAAGGCAAGAGGTTAATAATTATCTCACTAATATTATATCGATAATAAAATATACATGTATGATTTAAAATGTTAATTTTACTTATTTATAAAACCAAGGCACGAATAAATAAAGTATAAATATTCAAGGAAATGATGAATGTTGAAACTGGCATCGCAGAGTATTACGTAGCGGATAAATCTATATTTTTAAACTTCGTTATTATTACACACCAGCAAAGTCTTATAATCCGTTGATAATGAAAGTTGAATGCAAATTGAAAAGTATCCAAAAATTTAAATTAAATACAGTTGAATTTTTTTACTTATTCAACTAGGCTAGACTTAACATCCATCAATTATTAATTTAATTTAGATTTTAAACTTAGTTTATTATTCGTAATATCTAGAAGAAGATTTAAGATTAACGAAGTTAATCTTTGATATAAGATTTTGTGTCGAATGAATACTTGCATCAATAGTGAATAACTTGAATGTGTCTAACTTATAGTGTGTCTTTTTGAAGACAGTTTTCCGTCTCATCCATCATCATGATGGATGTGTGAAACAGAGAAAAAGATATCGAACGACACAACATGAGAAAGCATCGAACTTTAACACCTAAAAATCCTGTCAGAATTTGCGATCGATACTCAATTTATTGTACTAAATCTTCATTATATTGTCTGAAAAACTTAATACTGGAACAACCAGCCTTCAATACGTTTAATCGTTCAATATCGTTCATCATTATAATATTAACCGACAATAATTAAAGTAAATAGATTTATACAATAATGTTCTTTAATCAATATTAATTCTGACAAAAACACCGTGTCTTTTGAGCAATTGTAAAAAAAAAATCTAAAATCTGCCATATTGATAGGTTTGGTTATTCTAATGTTGAGTACGAGTATGAAAAATTAATCATCAATTATTGCATTTTCGTTATTTTTTCTAATAGTATTTTCTCAGATATTTGACCAAAACGATTTAATCAAATATTTTGGATTCTTAGGCACTTAGGAATACTTGATTCTGCTTGCAGAAATATGAGAACTCATACAACGAGCAAGCTATTTTCTGGAATATATTCTGCATTTTCTAAATCCAGAATTGATTTTAAATCCAGAAAAAATATTTGTGTACACAAATTTATTATAAAATTTAAAAAAAAATTTATTTTATCACACATAACTTAAACAAATAAAAGTAGTATTAGATAAGAATTTATATTTTGGCGGATTCTGAAACAGAATATATTCTTTATATTTTATCCTTTCACATTACTTCTATGAGTCTTATTAATTTATTTAAGGTTAGAACCAAGATTCTTCTATATTTATTTAGAGATACATAAAATAAATAAAATTTGTTAGATAAAATTTTTAGCGCGCGAAGATGTTATATCGCTTTCTTACGAAGAAAATGACCTAACTCAAGAAACGTAAGTTTCGAGTTATCTAGTGATAATTTTATAGTTAAAATTGTTGCAAAAGCAATCTTTTATGAATTATGAAAATCTCATTCGATGATTTTTTTAAATGTTAAAAGGAATTACATTACACTCTCTGATTCATGCAACATGTATTGCATTCGGGCCTTCTTTTTGAAAATAGTTTTGTGCAGGCCAGTCTACATAAACAAAGTTATTTGGATCTCAAATTTTGTGTAATTTAAAATTTCCATCACGATGCTGATCTCAAAAGAACAAGTATTTGTAGTAACATGCAAGATCAAAGATATGAAACGTATGAAAATTAGAGAGAATTTTGAAAGGAAGTTTCATAAAATAGATTCATAAAATGCTTGGACGCCAGTGGAAGATCACGACTATGAGCTTGGTTCACTTAATTTAACACCGTTATATTTTTTACGTGTGGTTGCCTGAAATCAAAAACTGTACACGTGTTGGAAAATTCAAGGCATAGCCGCACTTAAATAGCCTATTATCGTTGCTGTTCGGACAATAACATTGCGAAAGCTATCGCTTTCAGCTTTGTAGAGATACAGAGAGCCGCCCAGTGGAGACTGCTCTCTGAACATCCCTATTTTTGTGCAACAATTAGTTCGAAATAAAACTATTTTGCTGTCTTAACCTAGTTCCATTAGTTTTCGAAATAGATAATAGCTTTTGAGACAACTTGTATAAGACAGTCTGTGAATAAATGTTTCATAAAATGATAGAAAAAACTATATTACTTTTAATTGCGTTGTTTCTTTAGTTAGATAATATTTAAGTTTGGTAAAACCAGTTTCTTGTTTACTTTTTCGAGTTGTGAGGAAACACTTTCCTCACAAAAATGTGATACGCGAACTGATAGGCATTATATCAGTATTTTCTTATCCAAAAAATTTGGGGAAATGGATAAAAGTTTTTCGCATATTTGATGAAAAAATCGATATTTTGAACTGTTTAAACTTCGTGAAACAAAATCGTACATCAATTTAATTGGTGTTATTTTAAAGCGTGAACCGTCTATTATATCAATCTCAAGTTATTTTTCTTCCAAATATGTTTTTATCATCATGTAGTAGATAGAAAAGCAAGAATACTTTCGTTGTTGAAAACTGTAAAAATTTAAACACCTCCAAAATCACTGGAAAATTTTTTTCATGACTAGATTTACCATAATCTTAAAGATCGAAGTCTTCCCTTTATATCAGCTTCTTCTTCTTATATTGATTGAACCTTGAACATTAAATGAACAAAAATTCAAGAAATCTTAACGTTTTGCCATTTAATTTTAACGTTCGAATTCGATAAAATAGCGAGAAAAAATCGTATAACAAGTTTTAAGAGATCGTTATAAAAAGAAAACTTGCTATGATTGAATAAATATTCGAAGTCGATTTTCTCGAAGATGAAGCCTGAAATCAAAAAATTATGTTCTATATTTTTTTTTTATTTCTTTGTAAAGAAATAATTTCCTGTCTGCTACATGTTATCACGACGCATCCTGTGTAATGAATAATGACTATCTAAATACTTTCACACACACACACACACACACACAATAATTATTAATATTATAATATAATTATAATATTAACATATAATTA
>KQ435757.1:360356-404134 GCA_001276565.1 Melipona quadrifasciata | reverse complement strand
ATTGAAAGACTTTCATTTTATTTTATTTATAAACAGCTAAAAATTTTTGAAGAAAGTAATTTTTTATTATTAATTAATTTTATTTACTTCTAATAGAACACATTTTTCACACATATCTTGTTCGGAAGAGGCCATGCTACAATACCCATGGTCTGGGTGCAGGCACGTACAGGGACAATTTATTGGTTTTTAACACGTTGAGCCCCGCGCCGATTTTGCTGCGCTTTCCGTTCAGCCCGCAGCGACCGAGCGCTTGGACGATATCTGAGACTACTGAAATGAATAGAGAGATATGAACGTAAAAGACGTTCCAAGTCCAAAAGCGTTCAAAAGACATCCAAAAGGCGATCAGTTAAAAAAAAAGCAAGGAAATTCCTATGCCTATTAAAAAAAGAAAAGTTCACCAATTACAAAAAAGAAGATGTTCACAAAATCCGAAGATATTCGGGATGTTACAACAATAATTCAACGATATACGGACGCAAAATAGCCAGAAATTTGACTTAAAAAGTCGTCGTATTTTTGTTTAGAATGTTTCAATAAATTTTATTGAAATTGCTACATTTATTTTCTAACTTTGTTACTGTTGGTCCCAGTGACCGATGCGGGGCTCAACGTGTTAAGTACTCTTAGCAGGCCTGCGTCGCCAGAAATCCTTGGCCACAAAGCTGGACTTTGTTCTAAGCAGACAAGACTCTCGACCGTGGATTGAGGCATGGCGTCAACAATCCCAAACACGTGAGAAACACGGGCCAACGAGATCACCCAGGACGGCAACGGGTATCTGGCCCTTTGTGCCCCACCCTGGACCCGCGATTTTCCGAAGAAAATTTTAAGGGGAACCGAGAAGACATTCGGGCTTTCCTTCGGCTTCCAATTCAGAATCATTTCGACTTTCGATAGATAAAGTTCACTCTGTAGCGACACAAGGTTACCACGAGGGGACAACCTCCCTGATACTCAGCGCGCGAATATACAGTCCACAATCTTTACTAAACACGATCTCGTCTCGCTCCACACGCGCGCGAACATATCTTTTAAACAATCTTTTATTTACCTGCATATACGATCGTAGAAAGTATTGAGCGACATTTGTATTGTTGTTGATCTGTATTGTTCCGAAATTCTTATTTTCCATCCTCTATTTAAATAATATTTGTTCATGATATAAGTATTAAATGAAATAATATTCCTAAATAATATTTGGTTATGGAAATATTTCAATTTTCAATACTTCGTCTCATATTAATTCAAAATTTCCCCAACGCTAAATAACAATATATTTATATGTAAAAATAGAATCTCCTTCAATCGACGTACAGGACAAGTTCTTGTCTAACATAATACCACTTAATTTCTTTTTATAGTGAACATTACATAATATTACAAACTAGGAAAATCAAACAATGCATAATACACAAGATATAAAATCAAATTCATTGCAATATACGCTGTAATCAATTCAGAAGTGACAATAAATATATGAACTTCAACTATTGGACGATTCTAATAAAAATGAATATCGTCTTTAAATATCAAAAGTTGTTAAATATTCTACAAATAATAAATCGCTACAATCCATTTAAGAAAATATATATAGATGATTTCAAAATTTTCAGAAATTATCTAAACTTAAGCTATAAAAAATCATTATTGCTATATTGTACAAAATTCCTCTTTTATATCATGCAATTTTTGTGAATTAATTTCCTTCATATATCTAAAAATAATGTAGGCATTAAAGACAGTGGAAATTATTATTTCATTCTCTATCGTCAGTGTGTCAAAAAATTATTCTTCATAGCTTTATAAAGTGACTCTACATCTTTTAATTGATTAAGATTTATTTAAACTGGACAGTAAAATTGGGCTCGAATATGATTTTCAAGGTTAATTCCTTTTTGTTGCGTCATATTATACTTATTATGAATAGAATTATGAGAAAATCTCAAAGGAATCATAGATCACAACTTAATAACTTTCTTGGAAAAAATGTTGAAGTTCTCTATATATCTATATACATATATATGATTCAGTATAATAATGATATCTTAGACACTTCTAATGAAAAAATAATTAATTACAGAATCACTTTCAATTTTTAAATACTTTGTTTTTATATAACATTGTAGATAATGTTCAAACAAAACCTCGAACGTAGCAACCATTGCGTTTAATGCGAAATTTTATAACTAATTAACTATCTAAGATATTTTAAAAGAGATAAGAACTCTCGAAGAAGAAAGGAGAGAGGAGCAAACAAACAAATAAAACGATAGACAAACAAAGAGGGAAAAAATCATGCTTAATTACTTTCAATTTTTTCTATTCTTTACCAAGATCAAATTCTGTTTATTTGTATCTATAGGAATAGTACAGTACTGGGTCATTCGAGTTTGAAAGTTTCATGTGACATCGACCCATGGCAGCCAAGTACAGAAAGAAGGAAACATAATCGAAACCTTGGCCACAGCTGTTCATTGTTACACACGATCGAATTTATTACGTGCTTTTTCTTGCAGTAAAGTTTATTTTACTTCGCTTAATTCATTTAATTCTCAACATATATGTACGTGTATATTGTGAACATCAACATTAAGATCTATAAAAATAATTATCATAAATAGGAGATTATTAATAATACGAATTAATTCATATGAATCTATAGATGAAATATTATAAATATGTCTCAATTTGATTATATTATAAATTTAATTTTAATTTTTCGTTATGGGTAAATATTTTTTTACGTAATTTTGATCACTTGTTGAATCACTTGTCAATCACTTATCAAAAGCATCTTTTATCTTTTTTCTCATAAATTGCATTTTGCTGTTAAAACATTCTATTCTAAATATATATTTTGACAATAGATTTTTCATCAATATTTTTACCATATTCTAATAGCATGAGGAAATTAATATTAAAAATTATAGCATTAAGTATTAAAATATTAGAAACATTAGAAATTATAAAAATCATATTACTTATTCAAAAAGTACGTAATAGAATTAAATACTAACCTTTCACTTGCTTAATTGCTGTTTTTGCCAGATCTAACCAATGCTGAAACAGAATCATTTAATACGATTATATAATTTATTGCAAAAATTGTTTAATTTTAGTTTAATTATATTTAACCAAATATAATTCTACGATATAGCAAGATATTTATATGAAAAGAAATATTACAAATTATTGAATATTAAATATTGGAACTGTTAGCTAAAAAAATACTTAATGCATATGTGGAAACATTTACATCACGAATAATTATAAATAAATTCTCAACATCTTTTTTTATTATTGTGCCATATATTTGTATTTTTTTTGCAACATATAAAACGAAATCCATCTAGAAAATATACATGTGTATAAATTTAAAAATTGCATACAAAATTTTAATAGTAATTGAAAAATTACAACAATAATAATCAAAATATTAACGGACTAATTCGTTTTTTATTTAAGTATAGTATTCTATGCACATTTTTTACTTATAAGATCTTATTACTAAAATAATTAATTATTTGGGAAAAGATAACTACAATAGTCAAACAAATGATTCAAGTATTACATTAAAATCAAAATTTTTTTTTTAATTATTTTTACGTGTTGTGTAATATTTAATCTGATCAATTCCTACAGTCAATTTCTATTTTTATTTAAAAAAGATAAAATTATACAATATAAAGTCTAAAAACAATATAAAAATGTACGTAAATGTTTATAGAAATATTCTGCAGAAACAACCTATTTGGATTTATATTTGCAATGCAACAAAATTCAAAAAAAATATTATTCTGCAACACACTATGTTTCCACTTCAAAATTTTCACTGCTTCTTCCTTTTAAATTAATTAATATTAACAAGGTTTTTCTATTTTTAACTATATCATACTAAAATACTTCTTTTCAGTGATAATCTAATATTAAACCAATCAAGAAAAATGTATTTATCAGACTTTACTTTTATGATTTTTAATTATTAAGCTCAAAAATAGAAAACGTTTGTAGCTAGAGAAAAACAACCACAACAGGCCAATTTTAGAAAAACATCGGCAATACGTTATGGATACTTCATAATTAATATGATTAATTGACATTATGACCCTTTCTTTTAGAATTATAATGAAATATAAAATAAAGGTAAATCATATGACGCAATAGCGTTTATTGAAATCAAGAAGGGATGACAAGAAATCATTCAATCTTCGTAGGATTTAGAATAGAATTTTAACTTGCATACAATCCTGCAAAAATATAATTAAACAAAAGCGATGACCAATGATCACATTAGTTTAGATTTAAATTTGTAAAGTTATCTAAAATTTACGTCATGTTCCATTATGATTATAAAAAGAAACGATCATAACATTTTGTTATCATTCTCTTTAATAGACACGAAATGAATTTCCAATCATAAGATGGTTTTTTTTCTTTGTTTTCTTTGTTAATAAACACTTTCGTTCTCTGAATTTAACATACTGATTATCAATGTTGCAGCGATAGCATAAATTTGACTACATTATTATTAAATAATTTTATCTATGTTATCATAATTATTATCTTTTTGCAATATTATTATTAAATTTCACAATCTTTTATAGCAAAGAAAATACTAAAAGTTCATAATATAAATAAAAATTTCAATTTAGTTACATTAAAGGATACTTATTATTAGTACCACAATGATCCCTGACATGAATTAGTTTTACATATATTATATCATGAAATATTAGATGAATAAACATTTTTATAATAAAGTGACATATATTTTTCTAGCATAAATTCTTTGTTTCCAAACGCAATAAAATAAACTATTTTATGTAGATATTCTGATTACAGCACAATTAAATCCTAAAATAGTAAAAAAAAATTAATTAGCATATATGATGAAAAAGAATGTGTGGTCGAGTTGTAGAAACTGGAGCTAAAAACTGGTAGATTAATTTTTGAAGAAGACAAGGATAGAATGTTTCCATGATTATCCATGCAATATTGATTTTTTTCTGCATTAAAACCTCTAGCTTTCGCATATATGTGTAGTCTTCTTCAAAAGCATCATACAGCGTAAATTCCTTTTACATTGACACGTTGTAATAAATATTCTTTTTTTTTTATAATTATATGAATAACTATGTCTTTGTGTTGCTTTCTGTCCATATTATGTTCCGATTTATCATTTTAAATACTGATGTTTTTCTATTCATCTTTTTTCAATAACAACTTTACTGTTATTCTTAATTTACTTTCTGCTTTATATATTTTTTGACAGGAAATGTGAGATTTCGATAGATGATTCAAAATTACTTTCTTAATTTTTTTTTTTTGTAAATTTATTTATTAACATTTATTTATTTATTTTAAATACGCTGAAAAATGAACTATAGTACAATTAGTTGATTGATTAATTAATTAATTACTTATTTATGAAAAAATATTAAGGATCTAAAATATGTTTAATTTCATTATATGAAATATAAAAATGGTATATAAAATAAACAAAATTATTACAAGTTCAGGATTTTTTTTTAATATTTTAATATTTACCTTTGTTTTTATTTCTTCATTTTCATTCAATTCAATTCAATGTAATTCAAAATAATAAACATTTATATAATATAAACAATTTCTGCGTGCTATACGATTAATGTAATACGTATTTTATGCAAATTAATCTTATCGAAGTGTTTATTCAATTATAATAATATTATTCGCTTAAATTCAAGTCTACGGGTACTCTGAATCATCAAATTTCGTTAAATCTCCCATTATATCTTTTCAAGTTTATCAAAATATAAACAACAGGATGTTTTGCTTAAGTTCATTCAATATGTCTGAATTCAATATGATATTTTTAACAAATTTTTCTCTATAAAAGATATATACTGACGTACGAGTGAATGTTCCTAATAACAAGTAACAAGTAACAATACGTAGACTGTAGAGTAACAAATATGTCTCGTGTATCGTAAGTGACACGATTTTAATTTTCTTTCTTGTTTTAATCAGATGTAGAGCATCTCTTTTTTGTTATTATTATAGATTAATAAATAATTTGATTGCTTCCCATAAACTTCTATTTCATTGGTAGTTTTATTTTCTCTTTATTATCTGTATATATCTCTCACTCAGTTTGTCCTTTTTTCTGTATTATATTATAAATAATTAAAACATAACGATTAACTCTAGCATCTAAGTAACTGTTTAAATAATTATTTACAAAGCGACTTCTCGGATTTTGACGACCTTGAAATATATGGTCAACAACTTTTTCCTGTATATATTACTGCCGGTAAAGAGTGTCGTCTTTAGTTTACAAAATACGGTAGAACAGAGATCGAAATTAACAAGTTTTTCGTGTAAAAAAATATCTGTTTTAATGGAACTATTCTAGAAAAAGGTGTTATACTTAGAAATACTTTTGAACAGTGTTCTCATAAAAAAATATTTTACAATCTGTATACATACATACATACATATATATATATATAAAATACTATAGAACAAGTTATTTTAATACATTTAATTGAAAATCCATTTTTATATTCAGGTATTCATTGAATTGAGTATGTTCGGGAGAGTTTCTATGCTGCAATACCTACGGTCTGGGTGCAGGCACCTGCGGGAAAATTTATTGGTTTTTAAGTACCTTTAGCAGGCCTGTACCGCCATAAAACCTTGGCCAGATGGTTGGACTTTATTTTAAGCGGATAAGGCCCTCGACCGTGGATTGAAGCATGGCGCTAACAGTCTCGAACACGTGAGAAACACGGGCCAGCGAGATCACCCAGAACGGCAACGGGTATCTGGCCCTTCGTACCCCACCCTGGACCCGCGATTTTCCGAAGCCGAAAGAGGGGGAACCGAGAAGACGTTCGGGCTTTCCTTCGGCTTTCGATAGCCAAAGTTCACTCTCTCGCGACACAAGGTTACCACGAGGGGACAACCCCCCTGATACTCAGCGCGCGAATATACAGTCCACATTCTTTACTAATCACGATCTCGTCTCGCTACCCACGCGCGCGAACAGAGTAATTCAGTGTCATTATTTGCTACAAATATCGAGAACTTTTTTAATAGATGAACAAATTATCTATTCTTCCGATAGAAAAATTTTTATATTTTAAAAGTTCGGTCCTGTCCGGAACTTTTATTTTTAAGAACGTTTATTTATCTGTTCTCATCACGACTAATAAGAAAAAAAATTCTATAATCTATGTATTTCAAACAGAGTCTATTTAAAAGTTCCTTAACTTTTTCGATCCCTGCAGCAAAACGTTGACTATCCGAACTAATTGAGAGACAAATCCGTTCGAATAAGCAGTTTTTCGGATAATCGATCTGAAAGAATCGAATTTGTGATCATGTCACAAATCAACTAAAAATTAAGCAATTTTCAAATATGGATGTTTATTAAAAGAATACATATCAACGAATACATATGTATTCTTTTATTATTAAGAGAAAAACTTTTATTATCTTTTCATCTGGCATGCAAAGAGTTTTTTCTTCGAGATCCATTTGCATGTATGTATGTACGTATGCACACATGTACACAACTCGATCATCATTTGCTATTTTCAAGCTTCTATAGAGACGAAAATTCAATAAGTTATTTTGTAACTTTAGTTCAGTGAAACATAATATTCAGTATTTTTAATGTCGCTGATTGTAAATTTTCTAATATTCTGTGATTAAATTAAATGTTCACCATTTTTTAAACATTCAATAAATTTCAACACCATTCTTTTTCTTTTGATACTCATAATATAACTGTACGTAAGCAGTTTACTTATTGTTAGACAGGTCACTAAAAACAGTTTACTTATTGTTAGACAAAATGGAACATTTGAGGTAAGAATACGTGTCCTAAAATATAAACAGTGCTTGACCTATATTTTAAATGTATACATACATAATCCTATATTTGGATAATCAAAAGTCGAATGATCGACGTTCTACTGTATTCACAAAAATATTTTTGTCATCATATATTGTACCTCTACTATTTATATTGATTAAAACTATATAGGCTTGGATTAGGTTTGGGGTTAGATTTAAATACAGCCTATATTGATTTTTAATTTTTGATGAAATATTCTAAAATAATTCGTTTCAGCGGAATTTTTATTATACAGATTCTAAAATATCTGTTCCACGAGATTATTTAAAAGTATTCTTAAATGTAACACTTAATCTTTCTATAAAAGTTTCATAAAAACAGATTTTTTTTATACGAAATATATAAGTTCGAAGAAAATTTTTTTAAAAACGAAAAGAACTTGTTAATTTTGATTCCTGGTTAATTTATAATTTCTTTGAGAAGTTTGATTCTCGTTATAAATAACATAGGATAGAAAGATAAAAGAATTTAACCTTGAAATTCAACATTAAGTTCAATTTTGCGGTGCATTTTCTTAACAAAAGGGAAAATCACTTATCAAAGACGTAACATTTATTTTTTTAACAGTCTGACAAGAAATATAACAGTATAATTAATTAGTTTTCTATATTAAGTATGATTTATCAGTTTTCTATATAATAAATATAAATTTAAAGTGAAAAGAAAAAAAAGTTAAATATCGTTGACAAAAAATAAAAGACGATACTGCAGATAAGAATTTAGTAACAAAAGTATTAAGGTTAAGTCTTTAGGATTTCATTTGAAACGTTGAATTGAAGAGGAAACGATCTACAAAAAAAACTTACCCTTTGCCTACAATGATCCACGTAACGAAGCCCAAAATAATCCGTTTCCAAGATATTAAGTTGCTTGCATACATATTCGAGAATGTATCTTCCTTTGTGCTGAGGCTGCAACAAAAAGAAACAAAAGATACTGTAGTTGATTAAAATACTAAAATTTACTACCATCATTCTATACTTAACATTACACTTCAATAAAATTCATGTTACATTGCACATCTTTTCTTCCTCCCTTTTCTTCCTTATTAATTCTGAATATGAATTAATCAAAATTGCGAGTAAAGAAAAATAACACTATAATATTTACAACAGAGCAAGTATAAATAGAATTTTAAATATAAAGTATACTTAATTTCATTTTATTCAAAATCGTAATATCATATACATGATTATATATAGTTCTTTTTTTTTTTTTGATAAAATTAAACTCATTCCTGGATTTATCAGTATATTTTCATCTATTTTCATATATACTGACATGGTATATCAGTATCACAATATATTTCTATATATTTAAAAGATGGAAAAGAATATTACAAACAAAATGATGTTCTTTCCACAAGAACGCTGTTTTAAATAATAGACTAATGACGTGATCTCATTAGCAAACATAGGAATAACGCGAGATTATATGTAGGTATGTGAATAAAATATTCTCTATTACAAACTGCATCTTATTATGTGATACATTCATGCAACCTTTTTATTTAGAATAATACAAGCACCTATTTATTTTGAGTTTTCGAATTTCATAAGCGTATTTAAGGTATTCTTTTATATGACTTTAAAAAGAATGTTACGTTATATACTAACTGTGCATGTGTAAATATGCGTGTTATATCTGAAATTCTATTATTTGAATACTTTAATATCCATTCGGACGTTTTAGTATGTTATCGAAACAAAATATGTATAGTGTCTTTTTTCGTATTAAAGTATTTTATATATATTACATGTTTTTTGTAACTACAAAAATAACTTACTAGTAAAATATAAGATGTAAGATTTTAATTAAAAAAAGTAACATTTAAGAGATTATATTCATAATGTTCGTAATGTTCCCTAATAAATCAATGTTTTATTTATGAAAGTGTCGTAAATATAATTTTTTCACAAACTGAAAATGAAAATAAATGTCTCCTTTCATTTACATATTCAAAGCATTTAGAAAAAATTGTTTCAAACACAAGAAAATGTTATAAATGTTATTTATGTTGAAACACAAGGATAAAAAAAATCTAGCGTTCTTAAATAAACTGACATCTTCAGTTTCATAATTTTCCTGAACTCCCTATAAGATTATAACTTGAAAGTTGCATATCCATATATCCACATTTTGAAAATTTTATTTTACACATTTATTGCTTCGTTATTGTACTTAATCAATACACCATTATAAAAATATTAATTTTATAACTGAAATGCATTTATATTAATTGTTATTTCCCAAATGCTTAACTGAAGTTATAAATAAAATAGCTTTAATCAACAATTAATCTTTTTTAATTAGTCAACAATTAATCTTTTTTTCTTTTAAGCAAACGAAATTCTGTTTAGAAAGAGAGTTTTCAAAAAGAATTTCATAGAGAGTTGAAAGAAGTTTATAGAGAGTTATAATATTAAAAAAAAAGTGGTTGTGTGTCCTATTATCCGAAAATTTTTATCTCTCTCGAGTATAGAAGGCTCTACCATATTTCTATACTATAAATAGAAACAAAACTAAGGAACGTTTCGAGTCCTTTCCCAGAATTCCCAATCCCACATATACAGTAGCTCACGAAAATATTCGAGCGCCTCCAATCTACATCGTTAACAAATAAAATGCACACGTTAGGTTTAAGTTTTCAAAATAAGATTGTACGTAAAGTCACATAAGAGTCTCAAGAATGTATAAGTAAAATTATTTAAAAAAATCTGACGGCACATATAGGATTTACAGGGCACTGAGTGTAAACATACCGATTTCGGACGTCTCAATAGTATTCGAACGCATAGACAAGAACCGTGTTTCTAGTGAAAAAAATGTAAACATTACATTTTAGTAGATTCCGAGACATCGTGTGGTTCGTACAGATTTTGTAGAATATAATCTTTCATAATTATTCTAATCATGAGCACGAAAAAGTTAGAAACTAGTATATGTGAACGTTAATATTGAAGTTACATAATGAAAATAAATCTTATCTTGAAATTGCCAAATTATTAAATCGATGTAAATCTACAATATATTATATAATAAAATAAAAGGGTCAAAAACTAAAGGAAATATTACTAATAAGAAGCGTATAGGACGTCCAAAGAAGTTAACGTCCAGAGAGGAGAAAATGTTTATACGTGAAATTAAGAAAAATCCAAGCACATTTGCACCGATTGTTGCAAATAGTTTTGGAAAAGATGTATTTACATCCCGAATTATGTCGCAGGATTCTGCAGAGTAATGATTTCCATGGAAGAATACCACGGAAAAAGCCACGTATCAGAATAAAATTAATAGAAAGCAAAGACTGACGTTTGCAAAAATGTATCTTGACAAAAATATTTCATTTTGAAAAGTTATTTTCTCAGATGAAAGTAAATTTAATATTTTAATAAGTTTAATATTTCTGCATTGCAAATGCAGAATATGATTCCAACTGTGAAACACGGAGGTGGCTCAGTCATGATATGGGGGTGTATGGCGGCGAATGGAACGGGAAATCTTATTTTTATTGACGGAATTTTGAATAAAAACAAACATCTAAATATTTTAAAAGAAAATTTGAAACAAAGTGCAATTAAATTGAACCTATTGGACGATTCCTATTTTCAACAGGACAACGATCCTAAACATACAGCTGGAATTGTAAAGGAATGGATCATATGTAATATTCCGCATACGCTACAAACTTCTCCGCAGAGCCCTGACATAAATCTCATAGAACATTTATGAGCCGAAATTGGAAGAAAACACGGAAATTATGACGTCCAAAGAAATGTTAAAAAACAAAATAACAGAAATATGAAATTCCATTGAAAAAAAGACAATAGAGAAACTTGTATAAAGTGTGGAAAGCCGGCTGAGACACGTTATTGATGCCAAAGGAGGACCAACCAGATAATAACATCAAACAATTCAAAACTTATTCGTACGTTCGAATACTTTTGAGATGTCCAAAAATCGGTATGTTTACACTCAGTGCCCTGTAAATCCTGTATGTGTTGTCAGATTTTTTAATAATTTTACTTATACACTCTCGAGACTCCAATGTGACTTTACGTACAATCTTATTTTCAAAACTTAAACCTAACGTGCACGTTTCATTTGTTAACGATGTAGATTGGAAGCGTTCGGATACTTTCGTGAGCTACTGTATATACTTGAAATGTTTATTAAATGTATATACATATACACATATAGGGTGCCTCAATGTTTCAAGTACGACTTACTTTGTTTTAAGAAGGACATCTTCTCATCTTAAGATAATCACAAATCTTGATCTAAACATGCTTTCAAGATTTCCAGGAAACCTTGTTTTTTTAAATGAAACTACATATTTTTTTCAGATGAATATATCCCATTGCTTGACAAATTCTATTATGTATAAAACATCCTGAAACATTGGAGAGGGTGCAACTACCCTTTAGAGATAGAGTAATTAGTGCATTGACGCTCGAATATGAAAGATAAGAGAATAATTTCTTGATACAGCTAACTTAAGAAAGGCAGTAAAAAACGACCTTGAATAACCTTGAATACAAACTATCAATATATGAAGGTTGATGAATCTGTCATGGAACGGACTACATATCCATTTGAAGAAGAAGTACATACAGTTACATTTAAAAAAACAAAAGTCATTTTCAAGTTTCAGAAACACGTTTACCTAAACCAAAATTTGTGACTATTATAAGATGTCCCCCTCAAAACAAAGTAAGTTTTATTTGAAACGTTTCTTCTATAACAAATAATTTAAAAGACAATTATGTGGGACATCTCAAATGGAACATTCTGTATCTACATAGATCATTACACACGATGAACAAAAATTTCATCAATATTTCCATACATCTTTGATATAATATAAAGTATTATACATTAAAATTTTACATTTTAAAACATTAAAATTAGCGAATCAATTCTATTAATTTTTCGCTCTGTATTATTGTGTGATACATTAACACATTGATTGCCACGGTGATCGATATTTCTATTCCTATAAATATTTTTAAATCTATACTTATTTACTTAATATGAGTAGAATAAGATAAATACATCAATAAAAACATTATACATGAATAAAAACATTATTCAATTTTAAAGAATAAACATATTTTCATTACATTTTTATTGTAATTACGTTTTTATTTAATGTAATATTTTTTAAACTGAAATATTCCGCCCTGTAGGCAAAATGAATTTTATATGGCAGACATCTGTTTTAAGATTCGTACGTCCAGATTTGCTACTGTATCTTGTTACTGTTACCCATTATATCACACTGTCACTATGTCATAATGTCACAATGACATTACTAAGAAATATCATGGTAGAAAATGTAATATTTTTTTTATTAGGATTCGTTATTCGTAATTCGTTATTTGGTTCAGTTACATATTCTGATGGATGCCCATAAAGTAGCTGGTTCCAAAATATTTAACACGTTATCTCTTGAACGAATTTGGATGCCTTCGCATGTCAAATCACAAGACGTGATTGTCATCTGTTCAACTAGAACGCGATGAACTAATATATTCAGAGAATCATGTGTGTGGATCAGAAATGGACAAAAAATTAATCAATAATTAACGAATAAATTTTTCCAATAATCTTTAATCGTAATTAATGATTATATTCTAATATTATTTGTTAAGCATATAACGATTAAATAACAATTAAATTCGTAATTTAATCGTTAGTTTCAATGAACGTTAACTATTTACCGTTTAATCATTAAACACGATTAAGGATTAAATTCTCACTTTAATCGTTCATTGTCATCAACAATCGAGTTCCTTTCAAATTTAATCGTCAATTGGATATCTCATTGACTAACGAAACGATTGACTAACAAAATTCTTTTTATAGTGAAATTAGCATTTTTTATGTTTTCTTGATCGTGGTTAGAGATCAAGACACCTTGCAATAATATATAAAGAGATGATAAAGTCCGTGAAATAATATTAACGCCTAATGCAACATAAAATTTTTTTATTATTGCTTATTTGTTTGATAAATTTTGAAGAAGTTTTGGAGTCATATCATCAAAAGACGAGAAAGGACAACTATTCATACTGTTCTCGACTTTCGGGCATAGATTTTATAAAATAGAAGTTAAAATATCTTTTAAATTATTAATTTTTCGACATAAATAGGTCAATACTATCTTATAAAGAATAACCTGTTGCATCAATTGATGTAAAAAGATTTCGCGATTCCATTAAAAAAAATATTGACTTTTATATTTTGTTTACGCGTTCACCTAAAAACAAACTACATTCAATTACTGTTGAAACAGAATAGGTTGTATTTGAAACATTTTTCGTACAACAAATAGTTATAAGGATAATTACATTTATAAATAAATGAACACTCTGTATACATATGCTATAAGACGTATTATATGTTGACGTTTAGTTTTTAAATAAAGAGGATTTAAATATATAATTCTTTATTTTAAAAAAACAAGAAAAAATGCTTTTAATAAAATTTTTTAATATAAGGCTTCGTATTCAAGAAAACTGAATTTATCAAGCACAAAATTTATTGCAGCATATTTGAAATTAATTCTAGAGCTGACAGAAAAAAATAACAGGAAGTTATCCTACGTGTAAAAGTGAAAAAATTTTTTTTAAAGCTAAATTTTCAAAAAAATAGACTTTGAATATGTTTTGTTAAAAACAAAACATATTGTTGCATTGGTACACATGTGGTTAATAAATATTCAAATTTGATTTCTTCGAAAATGGAATTTTAAATAAAAAAATTTTATTCTATATTTTCGACTTATTTTTTAATATAGGATCATTTTCTTTCTTTACCATCAGATCTGAAGCAATATATATATGTATATAACACATAATATACAATAAATCAAAAATACAAACTCTACTTTTTGAATTTATACCTACGTAACGAATCAGACATAATATTATAACATATAATAAAATACAACAAATAACATATTATTCCATGTCATCATATTACCTAAAGATATAATAATAAATAATTCAAACATCTAAAAAAAGATATCAAGAAAAAATTGCAAAGTATATTTAAAATGGACATGAAATCGATCCCTGATGTAAAATCGTTTTGAAGATTACTTTAGAACGATCGTCTCACATTTCGAAATGATTGCCTAATGTCAGCTAGCCAACTTCGATAAAACTGGCTTGCAGCAACGAGGGTTCAGAGTGCGAAAAAAAGTACGCAATATTCAAGCATAATCCATTTTCGCGACCCAATTTCATGGAATCTTCATGCTACGAGGCTAGTACTTCATTAACGTCTAGATGCCCTCAATGACCAGTCATATCATGAACCTAGAATTTCTGAAGGGACAAAGTACGTAACAGTGCACAGATGTACAATTTGAAGCGAGCTCGAAAAAACCCTCATTGAAAAAGAAAATTTTCAGATAGGCACACCAAAAAGGCATTTAGCAAAACAAAGTCTTGCGACAGAGCGGAATCACTGTACACTAGAAATGATGGGCTACACAAAGATCTCATAATGATCAAAGAATCAAAAGGATCTCAATAATAACACTTAGCGATTTGCTGTATCTCATAGATTACATTTTCAGACATACAAATCCACTAGCAAATGAATTACTCAACAACACTAGTATAAGATGGCTAAAAAGAGCTATGTATTTTTTTTCTTTATGGTTTAAAGTTGCATCGACATCGAGATTATTCAGCGATTAGATACTTATATGGTACTCACATTTTATAGTATAGATTTGTATTCGTCAAGTATGAAAGTGTTCTCTTCAGACGATTTTGGAAAGTCAGGGCAGAGATGGGATTAATCCTAATCTTTTCTCTCTTACTCAAAGTTTGTACATTCATATAGAATATGTCTGCTAAAAGAAATTTCTTGCTAGAAATCATTTACTATGTTGTGGATCTTCGTTCGATTTCATCTTGTCCATAGTCGGTTCCATTAATCCTTAACATTGGTTTTTATACAGTATAGAAGTTCTTCATATAGGATAGGGGTCTCTGACTCGCTTAACGCTAAGGTCAATGCTTTCTTGGCATTGAAATCTGGTATTTCGTTTCCAGTGATGCCTCGATGTTTCATTGTATTTAACAAGATTTTGATTATGTTCATAAATTATATAATTATAATTCGTATAAATGTTCGTTTGGATAGCATCATAAATTGCGTATGTTTCTGCTAAGAAAATGATCATGGGGGGAGGGGGGAATTGATTATCTCGTCTTCGATAATAATGGTACATTTTTTCGTTCGATTTTGAGGCATCTGTATAGATTTTGTGGCAGTGACTGCATTTTTGACTAAGCTCTATGAATTTTGTTTTGTATTAATAGCTCAATTTCGGAATATCCGCTAGATCTAAATTAATTTCAGGGGTTTTTAAGGCCCAAGATATTATTTTATCCTGTTTATGTCCTATAATGGGAGGAATTGAACCAAAAGATTTATTGATTTCAATACAAAGTCGGGATGGAAGAGAAGGTATTTTATTATGTATATATATAAATTTTCGAATCTATTATAAAATATGTTTCTGAAGATGGAATTATTAGGAATTGAAGGCAGTTTTATTGCATATTTCATGCTTAAGTAGTTTCTTCTTCGTTGAATACTACTAGTTAGACAAGTATAGTATAATCCGATGATTACTCTAATTTTAAGTACCGTGTTAAAAACAGTTCTGATTATTGTGTTATAGATGATTAATCCACAATTAATTTTGGAAAGAATTAAGGTCTAATTTTAAGAGGTATAATTTTAAGAGAATCTCTTGATCCGAGCCCCAGTTGTTGCTAGCTAATATTTTAATAATGTTGACTCTTTTTAAACATTCAACTCAAGTGAGTTTTTTTATCAAATATGAGACCAAAAAGTTTGATGTTATCCATGAATTTGACTTTTGTATTTTCGAGTGCTGAGAGGTTTTGATTTTCTGAAGAACATAATAACTTGAGGTAAAAATTTGAGACCAGATTTATGGAATCACTTTTAGAAATTGTTTATAGTGTCTTGTAATAATTCCTTTATGGTATCTGGATTTTTCTCCCGCTGCAAATTACAGTGAGGTCATGTGCAAATAAATTTTAACTGCGTTTTTTATGTTCTTTGCTATGCCGTTTATTCAGGAATAGAGTGACACTGAGAACTGATACTTGGTGTATTCCGTCTTTTCTTTCTATGGGGTCTGAAAGAGAAAAAATTTATTTTCATTTGGATAGATCTATTGATGAAGTTCATTATGAAAGCGAGCATAGGGCCGTTGACTTTGGATTTAATGATGATTCCAAATTATGCTATATGCTTTCTTATCTAAACAAATGGCGATAAGATATTCATTTTTTTGAAATGCATCGTACATATCAATTTATAACAACTGTGGTGGAACACAGTATTGGCAGAACCCGTATTGGATTGGAGTTAGGAAGTTTTGACTTTTAGGAAGTATTGATTTCTAAATACCATTTAATTCTTTAATTAATTATTTTCTGTAGTAATCCATCGATAATAGCTCTCAGGTTTAACTCTTTGCGGACGACGACTTTTTCGGCCGGGTGAGGTAGCAGGACGAGGCGATTTTTCCTAATATGTCGAGTGTCTTACATGGTACCATAAAATGATCTTACATATAAATTATCTCACAAAAATGTTGTATTTCGATAGTTTATCTATATTTGCACCTTTAAGAATATAACTTTACAAAAATTATCATCTGTAGTTTCGTTTCGTATGATAATTTATAAAATATTGACCAAGATGCATCCTTGGCTTATCTGGACGTGTATCACAATAATAGGTCGTCTCATGTCTTCCACCTGGTTTGTTTCGACTAGAACAAACTTTGCAATCCTTCTCTGTGCCAGTAAGAATTACATGAAGCTTTTCGTTTCGACGAATTTCGTCAGAATTGGAGGTCGATCTTGAAGCTCGATCTCGTGGTTGTTGAAAATCTCCTCTCACCAAAATTTTTCGAAAGTGTAAATGTGTAAGTGGTTGTTCGTTTCTCTGCCTTTTTACTTGTTTGTAGAGAATGTACGAATTAATTAAACAAATTTCCAATCCCCAAAAAAATAATTTGCGCCACCACTTCAGAGACTTTCTCATAAAGTAGTACGTCGAACAATACTGATCTGCCAGATCAACGCCGCTCATGAATTTGGTATAATTTATTACAGCATTGGGTTTTCTAACCACAGTTTGAACACCATGCCGGAGTATTCGTTCAACGGTACTCATTTCTGCATTGTAATAATTTGTCAATAGCGTGACGATCCTCTTATCTTTCCACGTCAAAATCACATTATTATTTCTACGATACGCTACCATGGATTTTCCTTTTGGAAATTGTCGTTTTTTTATTGAATCCGGCAATTCTTTTCTATTAGTTAGTATTGTTCCAGTCAAATGACACTTCAGTTTATGTAATTCATTAGCTAAAATGTAACTAGTGTAATATCGATCAGTAAACATGTGGTGCCCCTGCGCACCTGGAATTTTATTCAGTATTATTGTATATAAGTGTAAAGGGATTCTTGTCGATACTGGAAGGTCCGGTTTTATCAATGTTTCTGTTGGTAAAGGCTGCCATAGTAAGGTAAAATTCCACAAATATAATCTACCAGTATATAAATTCGAATGCCCCATCTAGTCGGTTTCTGTGGGTTATATGTAATAAATGAAATTCGACCTTTGAATTTTACGACAGATTCGTCGACACAGATTTCTTCGCTGGGTGTAAAATAATTCAAAAGTCTTGAGTTTATATAATCAAGGTAAACAGTTATGAGCTGCAAACGCGTTGTAGTGTTACTACCTCGTGCCGATACTATTTGTACATGTAACATCCAAAAAATTTGAGCAAATCGATCTGTAAAGGTGTTAGCAAAAAATGGAATGTGGCTTATTGGGTCTGTTGACCAATATTCTTTCATATTGGCCAGTGGTATTATCCCCATATTTACAATCACTGCAATAAACGCCCAAAATTCTTCCTTCGTGACATTGTACCATGTTTGCCAAAGCGACCGTGATGATAGCGCCCTTCCCTCTAACTGTTTTGCAGCATTGTTGTTTGTATCTATTATTATTTGATCGATTAGCTCGTCGGTAAAGAACATCTTGAAAAAATGCAAAGGTTCTTTCACATTGAAGGATACCTGTGGCCCTGCAGATCATTTGCCCGGTGTGAATTTTATTCTGGGTGGTATTTCCTTGGACTCATTACAAGCTGTCCATTCTGATTTGTCAGAGGTTTGTGGGGCATCACTATCACTTTCGGATTCGCTATCTATTACTCTGATTTTTCGAGTTCTTACACCCACTACTATGTCATAATCTTCATCGCTTCTTTCACTTTCTATCTCACTAATTTCTTTATGAATACATTGGATTTCGTCTTGGATCGTATCAAAACAAAATTCATCTTCACTAGAGCTGAGTTCACTTGTAAAATCCATTTTTGTCGGTGTTCAAACACTCTATATAAATTTTTCTGATGATTCCGCCACGGTCGCCAAGTCTCAACTAATTTCGGAACCATTGTCAGAGCCACAGTCTTAGAAGAATCTTTCATTAATTTTTCCTTATCTCTGTTATGTGTCATTTCACACTTCGTATGAAAGAAAAACACCAACAGCTAAGGAAGCTTTTCAAGAGCCAATAGTGCGTTTCAAGAGCCAATAGTGCGTTTCTGTCGATTGGAGTAACGAAATTTAACATTAACACCGACTGTCGCCTCTCACTCGCCATTCGTCCTGCCGCGCGAAACGCCGTGGCGACCGAGAGTCGCCTCTGGTTAAATTTATTTTTGTCAACCTAGTATTGGGACAACTATTGTTTTTTCTCTAGTTATTGGAGAATACTAGATCCATACGCAGTTGTATATTTTAAGCAGATTGTTTTTTCCAAGCGTTCAGAGATTTTTAAGCAATCTGTTTGGTATATCTAGTCCTGATGAAGAATCTTTTGTTGATTGGAGAGTGGAGTTTAATTCTATTGTACTTATTGCTGTACTTATTGTAAATTTATTTTCTCCATCCTAATTTAATAGGTTTTTAGCTTGACTTTCATAGTCACTGGTGTTTAATAGGAAGGTTGTGGAGTAATTCCTGAATTTTTCAGCAAGAATATTTACCATATCCTTAAGTTTCATGACTACTTTATCCTTATCGAGTTTCAGAAATTGGATTCAGGAGTTTGATTTGTTATCGAAATTCCCTTGTTCTTTCTTGCTTTCTTTAATCGTTCTCCGAAACTTCGCTCTGAGTTTTTTGAATTCTATTAGATTTTTTGGTCGGATTTTTTTTCATACAGTTGAAGTGATGAGTATCTTTGAGTACAGTTTTGCATTCTTCATTCTACCAAAGTGTGATGTATTTCTTGACAGACTTGCCTGTATTAATTAAAGAGAAAGAGAATTTCTTTTGTCGCAATATAAATAATTGTTTTAAATTCTTTTACAATTTCACCGATTTTAGGTAGTTTCATTTCGTAGTTTACTGTATTTGAGTCAATTATTTATGCCAGTCAATTTTGTTTAAGTTTCATTTAGAATAATTTAGCGTTTCAGACTGTGTTGTGTGATCTTCGTAACTCATTTGCATAGTGATCATATCGCACGACACGATGTTCAATATTTTTCATTTCATACATTGTACTAGTCTAGTGCTAAATATTGTTAGATCGATAGCATTGATTGAAGCTAGCATTAAAAAACAAATTAATAGGTGGGTAATTGCACCTGTATTTAAAAGTGTAATATTGGAATTTTCTAGAAATCTTTTAATTTTGATACCTTAAGAATCAATTCTGGACGATCTCTAGAAAGAATGATAGCTCTTGAAATCTCCCGTTATTATTAAAGGAATTTTGATTAATTTTTCTAATTCATCATTCATGTGAAGTTTATTTAGTAGAGAAGTTGAAACTGCTATTGCTTAAAATAGTTAGAAGAATTCCTTTAGTGCAGAATATGTTTGATATTGTTATAGATACTCCTCCACTGGCATAATTCGTTTTCTCTGTTTCTCTGTAAACAATTTATAGTTTTTTAAAGATAATGGTTTTTTTTTAAATTAAATTTCTTGCAGGCAGGTTGTATTTTTTTATAATTTGAAGATGCTTATAGATGCGATTGATTGTAGCTGTTTGGAAGATACATTATATATATTTGGAAAGTCTAGAATTGCTGAAGATTCAAAAAGTGGTCTTCTTATGCTTATAATCATCGGTAAATTGGTTTCATCTGGTGTATAAATATTTGAATTTGGACTGATGTGAGTATTTTGATCGATGTATACAATAGATGATTCTGAGAATCAACTAAATGGTATCTGCATTGATTTTGGTAAGATTGGAATGCATAAAATCAGAAGTCACATTTAATTGCTATCATTTGATAGATTGTAATTTGCTTGAAAAAGTTTCATTAGTCATATTGTGCTAATATCAACATAACAAGAACTTTGACAACATCGATTACTATGATCTCACTATAATCTTACTATTTACCACACGTTTGTTTGTATGCATCAGTGCTACACTGACGGCTGACGTTGAAATATTATTATTTATTGTACATAATCCTCTTACCTTACGGCTTAAAGATGGCTCCCGGTTGTCTTACACTACAAATCCTACATATACTTATGTCTACTAATATAATATTAATGTGATGCTTAAACTAACTTAGATGCAACTTTACCTACAAATCGTGAGTTTCCTTAACACTGAAACACATTAGACTATGAACTATAAAACAATAATCTCAATGACTAATTTTAGCATGTCTATTCCTATCGCTACTTTTTTCTTTGGTTCTTCTTTGGCTTTCATTTGTGTTAAAGTGTTTTTCATTGCTTTTTCTCCTATGTGGTCTTCCTGTTTCCTTTTACCCTCTCCTCCATGACTTTCTTCATGGTTTCCACTCCTCTTCCATGAGGAAGAATTTTCTGTAACCTGTTCGCTATAGTCTCTGTTGTAATTTGAATTCATTCTTTCCATTCTTTCCTTCCTTTCTTTGCGTACTATTATCTCTATCATCTTCCGGCTTATTTCCTTGTGGTTTCTTTCCTCCTCTTTGATTTTCTCTCTTTCCTAGTCCCCAGCTTTCTAACCTGAGCCTTTTCTTTTCCTTCCACCTGTTTCACCTCCATACTTTTTTTTCTATTTCCTTTAAGCATTCCACAACCGACTCTTCGATATTTTTTTTCGTTCTTCATATCTTAATGTCCTCTCCATTGCCTTAATGCCCAGTTCTTCACTCTTCCTTTCTTCTGTTACTGATGTAGTTTGGCGTTCTTCTCAGACCTAAGACCCACTTCGTGTATTGGCTGATGTTGAAATATTGTAGAGTTAACTGTTTTTGTGAACGTTTCTAAACTTCGCCGCTTCCACAGATGTTGGATCTGCTTCCTTTACCGATGTTGCAGCGTCTATCTTCCTTCGTTATCACCTCTTTTCTTTAACAATCTCATTTCGTCAAATAAAAGAAATCTTCAAATAATATTTTATTTCAACTGCTATTTCAAATACTTTCAAATTTTCATTACTAGCAAGATGTAATACAGATGACACTTGAAAATACAAACATCTTCTCAATTGCATAACAGTGATTAAGTGGGAATTTTCAAGAACACAACTAATGATATAATACGTAAACAAAAATAATATATGTTTTAGACAATAATTATATGTTTTAGACATGCTACTTAAAAATAATAGTAGTGACTATTGCCCTATTCTCCTCTATATTCTACATTCTGTGTTTGCTGAACATAAGTTTAAGTATAACTACACATATTAAGTAAAAATAAATCTGATTTTTAAGCAAAATTCTTGAATAAAAAAATTTTATATACATATAGTAGAACATCGATTATTCGAACTAGTTAGAAAATAATTATTGCTAATTGGTTTTTTGGATAATCGGTCTGGAAGAATCAAATTTATGATGCCATAAGTCAAACAGCTTTAAAATATAAATGTTTATTATGTAAACAAATACATGTCTAATAATACTTGTATCATCTCAATCTAATATTCAATTCAAGAGTTTACTCTTAAATAATGAGGAATTCTGGGAAAGGGCCTGAAATTTTCTCCAGTGGCCAACAACGAGACAATTGTCGCCAGTGGAGTGTCATTCGAGATGTTCAAAGCGAAAGTTATGCCTGGGAATATTTGTTTTAGTCGCCCAGGTCTAGGACTTAAGATGCTTCTTCGTTGGTACGGAATCAATCCAACTAAATTAAACAGTTTTTCAACAGTATTCTATCGGCGTATTATACAATAGTGGACAAAAATATTGGCGCAGTACGCGATTCCGTCTGTAAACTTTTAAACTAATTACGCTTATACTTTTAAAATAATTTCAATAAATTGTAAAATAATAAATTTTAATGAATTTTTTTTGTACAGTTCTTTATAATGTATTTATAATATGTTGAATTCCAAGGAAGTTCCTTTCATCCAAGGATTGTTTTTTCCTCTAGTTTTTCCTTCATTGTTGGATGTATAAAAATCAGTGATGGAATCGGAGCGTTCGTTTTTACATTTTTATCAGCATTTATACTTTGTAGAAACAAGAGATGTGAGTGACGCATCTTCGTGAATTTTATTATGATTTTTGTACCCTAATTAAATTATCAATCAATAATCAAATTGTTTGCTGAAGGTTCTGTTCGAGTAACTATATGATTCACAAAAAGCGAATAGTTATCCAATATCTTCCACCATGATGAGATTGAAAACAATAGTCTTCCTCAAGTGTAAAGTATATATATTGTACATAAATAGAATAGTAGTAATTGTAAATATTAATGATTTGATTTTTATGCTTTCTTAAAATAAACATAATGCATTAGAATAGTTTTTTTAACACTAACCGTATCGCCACTTTACATATATCTACTCTTACTGTAACCGTATAATAACCGTTAAATAAGTTCTGAAATAAACGATGTTTTTTCAAATGATTTTCAATTTATTATAAGAACTAACGCACAACATAACTTTTAAATAATAACAAAATAATCATATATTTTCATTTCTATATTTTCATTCATATATTTTCATATATTTTCATTAGGAAATGACAGGAGTATAATATTTGAAATGTAGAATGTTTCAGTTTTGTTACAATTACATTTTTTGCAGGGGGTTTTTTCTTCATACACTTTTTTGTCGCAGACATATTTTTTACAAATCATACGAGATTTAGTTGTTTTATTATCGTTGCAAAATCTTATTTGGCACGCATTTTTCGCGAGTGGGAAATATTACATGGGTCACTTAATGTTCCTTATACATTTTCTTTTTTCTCTTGGAACAATTCCTGATAGTCTATGGTAAGCTCTTCTGCTAGTTGAAATAAAAATTTTTGTCTTGATATATTATCAGTTTTAGTTATTTCCTTATAAAGAACTCACACATCGATACTGGCCAAATCAAGTTGAAGAAAACTTGAATATGCTATTACAACGCTGAATTTAGTATTATTGTATAGTACGTTATTGTTCAGATATTCGCTTTATATTGTTTTCAATTTTTATATATTTATGCATCGAAATTAGTATTATAACTATTTTTTTTTTCATTTGGTCTTATAAATTGTCAGAGTACGATCATTTAATTTGAAATCAACTACCATCGAGAAACATGCCATATTTTGCAAGTTATGATAACTTTCTTTTGTTACTTTGAATAGTTCTAACGTCTAATGTCATTCTTTTTTTTAGAAATTTTGTTGCCAGTGGTGCATTTAGAGCTGTTCAGATCTTAATTGAATTCCAAGCAAAGAATTTATAAGAAAATATAAATTTGTCGATCGGTCAAATGACGCAATAAACAAGTCAGATGATAAATCAGATAATAAAAGAATTTTCATAAAGTGAAATAAACAAAAGAAGTAACAATAGACGTATAATTTTTAATTAAATTTTGAAACCGGGTGTACGGTTAGTGTTAAGAAGATATAAATAATACAATAGAAATGGTTGCATAAATCCTGTATATAATAAATAGAGCAATGGAATTGATTACATAAATGCTTAAAATAGAAAAAAAATTCTGTTACGCTGGACTTATCGCAATCGTTGCATCCTGATATTTTAGACAACATCGCATGTCTATCTCATTTTCGCTTCGCTTCCTCATTTTCTTCGTGCAACAAAAGTTTATCCCATGTTTTTTTCAATGTTTCTTATGTTCAATCAGTCATTTGCTGCCATATTACAGTAATCTTTTGAACTTAATTTTTTATGAATTCCAATTACGTCTTCATTCGTAATTATGGCTGAGATTAGCAGACATTTTCGGAACGAATAGGCTTTTTTTTGTACAAACGTTTTAGACATACGATCACTTCCTGATTAGCATAAATTTAGATTTGATTTAATTGAAATATAATATATAAATAATATAGCACATCTATTATTTGCATTTGCTCGAAATAGATTTTAATAACACGTTTCCAGTTTTTCATTGGTGATTGATTTTTACAATACCATATTTTTTTTTGCACATTCTCCACGTGTGTCATTCTTTTTTTAATTGTCAATAATACACGTTTTCATTTTGCCGACATTATGATATAAATTGTATGACGTCATTGTATTTGAATCTACATTACGTCAATTTCAACTGAATTGATTTCATCCTGCGTATGTAAACAAATTTATACGCATGTAACACTTTTATTACAATACATACCTGTTAACGGCACTCAATGTGACGTTTTCTATGTATGTACAGGGTGTCTATAAAGTCTCTTTACAATTTTAAAAATTTATTACAAAGGCAAATGAAAAAAGCAGATAAGTGAAAATTATTACAAAATGAGTCGTATATAAGTTTTTTTTTTTTTTTGCTTCATTTAATACACCTTTATATGGGCACCATTAGTTACACGAAGCACATCAAGACCGTACTCGAACATAACCCCATGTACCCTTTATCGAACATTGTCCCTGTTTCCATAAATTTCTTGTGCCATGTACGAATTGATGGACGTGACGGTAGATCTCTTCCATACTTACAATTAGTTCTGAAGTTTCGCTGAGTCTGCAGATTCGATTTGGTTTCAATAAACCATAATACAGACTGTGCCTTTTCTTGAGGAGTAGGGATTTATTTTGTAAGGGATTTTGTAGGAGTTTTCATTTTGTAAGGAATTCATTTAACAGTATCTTATTCATCAACGGGGTACCTGAAATGTAATATGATGAAAACCTTGATAACCACTGAGTACATAGAACAAATCTGATAAAGATATCTCACCAACTTTTTGTAATAAATTTTTGAAATTGTAAAGAGAATTTATGAACACTCTGTATGTCTAATTTGTTAACAGAAAGAACAGGTGAGGACTTCTTGTTGATACAGAGAAATTATATTATCGTGTATTTATTACGATTCATCCTCTTTTTATATTGACAAGTCCTAACGTTTACTGTGCTCCCTAAGGCCACTGTGTTGGCAATGTTTACTATTGTTACCTCGGTTGCTGAGTCTGTTTATTTTTTATGAATTCAAAGTAAATTCCATCGTATCATGGTGCGAGTCTGGTCAAATTCCAAAAAAAAGAAAGAAAAGATACGCAACAAGAGTGGTCGAACAGAACAAAAAAAGTTTAAGGTTTCAAAGACTGACTGACTTTTTCTTTTTCGGATCACATTTATATAAACCATTATCGCGGTTTCAATGCTTTATCTATCGGAAGCCTATTAATCGGCTTTTTTAATATTATTATGATTAATCGGTTTTTTGATCGTGAACGGTAATCGATCGATAAACTTATAAGAATCGTAATTAGTGGGAAAAGCGAAACTGCCCAAAAACAATATAGAGTATGTGCATCGAAAAAAATAAGAAGCAGAACATCTTTTGTCATATTCCATTTTGTAATATTCCATTATATAAGAGCGATTATTACGGGAGAAGAAATTACTTTAAAGAAATATTTAAAAAATTAGTTCATTTCGTGAAGAGTATTATTACGTTCAAGGTATTATACGGATAATTAATTTACAAGTAATTAATTGAGCTTAGTAGCTTGATAAATAGGCATATATGTATATTTACGCGTGTGACACATAGAATATATGACAATACACGTCACGTGATTTTCACGGTTCATATCAAGAAAATACCGGCCCATAATTTAAATGTTGTTATCATCGCCTAGACAATACATATAAAATAGACTCGCAGGCAGCGAAGAAGCTAGTGAGAAGCTAGTCATGGGAAAACGCTGGTCCGTTAGTTAAGAACGTAGTTAGTGAATGTAAGTATAAGTTACAATTGAGATACAATTGATCCTTCGGGAAAGTCCGGGAAGCCATTACGTCGTTGTAAAAGCCAGTAGGCTAATTATATAAATTGAACTCAATCATTCAAGTAAAAAAATTCATTTTATTTTCCACAAGAGTGGATGGTCCTTCGAGAGGACTTAACTTGGTATCTATTGTAATAGGAAATACACAGTTTATGTAATAGAACGTTCACCCAACACATGTATATATAGCTCAGATGCAGACATACATCCCAAAATTGACAACCTCTATTATTATGTTATGTAGGTTGTCAATTTTTTATATTATTTCAATGTTTCGTTTCCTTCACACTAATTCTCGGCCATTTAATTTAAATAACTTTAAATTAATTAAAAACACTTTCGTCTAACAATAAAATTTTCCTTCAAAGTTCAACAGCTTTGCCATGAAATTCTTTTGTGAATTCTTCTCGTGCTTCTTTGTTCTTTTTGTTGATATGTGGTTTTCATCAAGCGACACACGAAGCTATCCAACATCTCTCAATACTTCACACGCACTGTTCAAAATAACTTCTTTTTCAAAATCATTTGATATCTTCGTTGCTACATCAGAAGACGTGACTTTTAGGTTTTTCTTTGATATATAAATTACTTTTCACTTCTTACTGTGGATAACTTATCCGCTCGATCACTTCTAAAACGATTTTCATAATTCGATGCACTTGAGAATCTTTTAATAATTCTGCGAACAATGAAACAATTCCTCTGCATAATCTTTCCGATTTCTCTAGAGGATTTATATTCTTTCTTATATAGGATTTACGAAAAGATTTAATATAATTTTTCCTGCCTCTTTTTCCCATACTTGACGTTTATTGATATTTCACCTGTTCAATGAGCACAAACTCTGGCACAATGTCAACTAAATTGACTATCAGAACAATCTTCATAAATCCTTAAACATAAAGCATGCAATTTCAACGAAGCAATACTTGGAAACAAAGATTTCTTAACATGTGTCAATATTATTTATACTTTTAAGTATAAATGATTGTGACGTACATTTTTGTTTATCATGTATTCTATATTTTGTCTATATATTTCTGTTTTTATACACAAATAAGTAACATATTGTAAATAAAAATGCGTAAAAAAAAATTGTTACCAGCAATTATTACAAAAGTTAAGCGTTTATATCTGTCATCTATTATCTCAATACCTTTATCTATCTCTGTATTTTTTCATTATTTGTAATTCGCGATACTTTTTTTTCGATTATCTTTTGCCATCATCTAATTTGCACGCTCAAAAAATTTTTTATCTTTTTTAACAGAAAAGGTAATTATTCTAAATAAAGAAATGAATAAAAAAGAACAATATTATTCATATGATTCAATTCACATATCTATGATATATTGAAAAATTAGATTTACATACTCATTTACTAAATTTTAATATTACCCAAATTGTTCGGGAGAGTTTCCATGCTACAATACCTACGGTCTGGGTACAGGCACGTCCGGGATAATTTATTGGTTTTTAAGGACCCTTAGCTGGAATGTGTCGCCAGAAAATCTTGGCCACATGGCTGCACTTTCTTCTAAGCAAGAAATAAACAAAGGTGGATTGAAGCATGGCACCAACTTTCCCGAACACGTGAGAAACACGGGCCAGCGAGATCACCCACGACGACAGCGGGTATCTGGCCCTTCGTGCCCCACCCTGGACCCAGAAGGAAGGGGAACCGAGAAGACGTTCGGGCTTTCCTTCGGCTTCCAAATCAGAATCATTCCGACTTCCGATAGCTAAAGTTCAATCTCTCTCGACATAAAGTTACGAGGGGACAAGCCCCTAACATTCAGCGTGCGAAAAACCATACAGTCCACAACTTTGTTAGACACGATCTTGTCTCGCTCACACGCGTGCGAACACAAATAAAAATCTGCAATAAATGCTGTAAATCTGCATTTTACAAAAATTCGAAATATAAGTAAATATACTTATACTGGGCTGTACTTGGAATCTTTTCTCCGCAATATGGCAGCGAACGTGTTAAGAAACTGTATCATTAAGGATATTAAATATACACTAATATTTGCAGAAATAATATTTGATAGTCCCAATTGAGAGAGAAAAAATAAATTAAAATAAATAAAATATTCCAAGTAAAAGTTTCACTATTCTTTAAACAAAATATAATTTCAAATACTACTTTTTAAACATCTTTTTCAAGAAATGAAATGCTACCCCAAAAATGCCAATGAAAATAAAAATGTACAGTGAATTCTAATTTTTTTTTTTTTTTTTTTAATTTTTTTAAATAAAATGGATCGAGCAAAAACTTTGAACAAAAGTGAAATTGATTAATTATTATTGCGTTGCGAAGCAGAAATATTCCAGCTAAATATCTAATCTAGCGGCTTTTCTCATTTTGCTATCTACCAATTTTCTCAGTTTCTCTAATAAGAGATTCATTTTATCACTAAAGATCGAAAAACATAAACATAAACAAATATTCGCGAGCTAACGATAAACACAACTATTTAATATGTATGAGTACCGAATGCTTATTTGAAATGCCAAATAAAAATAATCTATGTATAATTTAAACTATGTTGTATTTGATTTCATTTCATCTGACATATTATTATGGAAATACGAAATATTCAAAATATCTCCATGAAAAAAGAATTTTTTAATAACTTTTTTGTAAAAAAAAAAGTACGAGACTTTCCCTAGTTGATTTCTGATTTTAGAAACGAAATGAAGTTTCCCTCCAAAAAAATGTATAGTGAAGTAATCAAAAACCCGATAAACCAAAAATTTACCACATTTGGTATCAAACATTGTGAAACTTCTGAATAAAAATTGTAAAGTCGTATGTCGTCTTTCGAAAAATTCTGAAAATTATGAAAAAAAAAAAGATAATTGATCGACCTCGAGCTTTGATAAGTTTAGAATTCAAAAGATGAAAAGAAATGAAAATTATTAAAACAGCAGGTGCAAGGGCATTTTTTATTAGTTTATCGGTCCTCTGCATGCTCTCGAAATTTTCGACATTTAAATTCGAGACACTGTGTATTCACTAACACGGGGGGAAAAAATGAAGATAAACAATATTCGCAGTAACGAGGAAAAATTCAACTTGGATGATCCAGATGACATTTTTATTATCACAATTTGATGAATAAGAGAAACGTGCAAAGAATTTACAACATTGAAAATTGAAACATCGCCCTTCCCTAACATCTGAATCTAAAGCAAAATGTTTGGAATTTGCGAAAATGTATCAAAATGTCGGAATGTGTAAGAAACTGATAAAAATAAAAAAAATGTCCTTTAGAGATTTGTTTCCTTTTGCTTCATTTTGGAGAAAATTGCGAAAAAAGAAAGAAAAAAGTTTTCGTTTTTCCACTTATTTATTTGCACTTACTGATGTTATCAGTTATTTTGTCATCCATATTATCATCTTATAATATCATCTGTTGTCATCTACATCATCTACATCATCTATTTAATGAACATATTGTTCAAAATGTTGATCATTTACAGCAATGCAGCAATGTAGCGAACATTGACCATACTAATTGTAGTTAGATATTGCTCTGGTGTTTGGTTACACTGCAGCTACGATTTGGTCTGTCAGTTGTTCTCTTAAGTTGACATCGAATAAACTTACTAAACAAATGAGAAAATTAAAGTCTTTTTGTTTTTTTTCGCGATTTTCTCTAAAATGATGCAGAAAGAAGCGAATCCCAAGGGCTTTTTTTATTAGTTTATCGGTCCTCTGCACGCTCTCGAAATTTTCGACATTTAAATTCGAGACACCGTGTATTCACTAACACGGGGGGAAAAATGAAGACAAACAATATTCGCGGTAACGAGGAAAAATTCAACTTGGATGATCCAGATGACATTTTTATTATCACAATTTGATGAAGGAAGAATTTATTCTAAACCATAGGTAAATGGAGAGAGGAAGTATAATAGTATAATAATAGGGACTGCATATCCAATTTACTGATATAAACTTCGTTTGGCGACAGATGAATAGCCAGAAATATAGATAGACTTAATTGACAATTAGAAAAACGTGCTGTACATACAAAGAAATGTTGAATTTTCTAATATGACAACACATCTATACACGTAGCTAAATCTATCTAAAATTACTTTTATTTAAACAATATAGAAGTTCTAAATTGATCTGATAAATCACCAGATCTAAATGTAGTAGAAAATATATAGGATTTAACCTGGGAGATTCACGTGTGAAGAAACTGTAAAAGAGTTAAAATCAAAAACTGTTGAAGAATAGTGCAGTTTTCTACAAAAAAAATTTTAAAAACTATAGAATTGATTAAGCGATCAGTTGAACTATTGCAGAAGGAAGAATTTTTACAAGGCCGCCAGAGAAGGTTCATGAGCTCCAAATGGGCGGAGCCTCTAGTACACTTGAATAGCCATAAATGTGAAGAAAATTTTCAAGAAATAAAGTGAAATTATTCGTTAGCTATTAGGTTTTAGGGTTAATAAAGGTCAATACTTTTTTATTCAGAATTCGATATTCTTCCATATTTTGATATACAAAAATATAGTATTCTATTTACAAAATCAAAGTTAACTTTCAAATCTCCGAAACGCCTTCACCTATAAAAAACATAAATGCACTACATAGTGTACCTCTTTAATGCAACTTTTGTATACAAAATCCTTTGTGTAACGCATAGTTTCGAAGTTATGGAAGGTGCACAAGTGCGTGGACCACCCCGTATATTGCTTGTTTTGTGTGTGCAAATATGTTTCACGCGCCGCACGGTAAGGTAGTGGAGGAATAGTCCCAATTTCAAGAATTGGTGGGGATAAGCGCTGGTCAATTACGAGATCCAGAGAGAAAATGTGGTTAGTTGCGTGAGGATTACTGTGTATAGAGTACACCAAATAAAATGGACAAAATCATACACAAAAACGATTCATTTTCTGTTTCTGTTATGCTTAAAACGAAACAAAGAAATCACCTGCAAGTTTGTGACCAGACAATAACTATGTTCGGGAGTTTTCCATGCTGGAATGCCCCCGGTTTGTGAGCGGGCTTGTGTCGCCATAAAATCCTGGCCCTCTGGCTGAGGTTTGTTCTACGGTAGACTAGGTCGGTCCTCGACTGTTGGATTGAGGCGTGAAATCAACTCTCCTGATACGTGCGAAACACATCCGCCTTTTGTGCCCCACCTTGCGCCCGCGATTCCTGGTGGCCGAGGGAAGGGGAACCGAGACAGAGTCCGTGCTTTCCTTCGGCTTACGAGTTTTAGAAACGGTACGATTTTCGATCAACAAGGTTCATCTCTCGCAATACCAAACAATCACTGGGGAAAAAACTTCTGATATCGTAGCGCGCGAACACACATACAGTCCACACATAACCAAGATCTCGCCACGCTACAAACGCGCGCGAACAAACTATTATAACCAGAATAAAAGAAGTCATGGAATAACAATTGTTTTTTTGACTAAAATAACGGTTGCAAGTTTCAAAAAAAATTTCGTTGTTGTTAATAAACATCCACGAGAGAAACTTATTTTTGTTCTCTTTATTAATTTCCATGAGATTTACATCAGAAAGTAACTTTATCTCTTTTGAAATTTTTTAATGCGATTATAGAGAATTGTTTCGGTCGAATGGAAACCAATATATACTTTTCACTTTAAACACGCCCGTCTGGCCTTGACCCTGCAGTCAAGGTCAGTGAACATATAAAACATAATGTGAGGGACAGTGCATCCCTGGGCAGTACTGTTATGCCCATAAGGTAATCGTGAATGAATTACTTTATGGGACCGACCATGCCCGATGATTCTTGGTCCAAAACGAATAACCTTCCCAATCGCGTGATTATTAAGAGAAGGACATAATAAGTTGGCCTTATATAAGGTCGACACAGCACAGAACAACACACAGGTCGTCGAGTAATTCAGTTACTCGAGTTGAGAGTAGACGGTCAGTCTGATTAGACAGTCGAGTGAGTTCGAGAAGATAGTGCAACAGTGCCAGCCTCAGATCTCTTCATCACGCAAGGAATAGTGAAATACGAGAAAAAGGAAAATACAAACCCAAAGACGGAGGCAGAAAAAGCAGACACATGGCCCACGGCCAAAAGACCACGGAATACGTACTCTATCCAATAACAACTAGGAGATCATCCTCACTATCAAACTCGAGACCTATCAAAACAACCAACACAGGTATGGAAAACAAACCTAATATTTCTACCCAAAACCGATTCAGCATCTTCGCTGAATGCCTTTTACACGACACTGACCACACAAACACGGCTAAAGAGAACAATAAATTACACGTACACCCAGAAAATTCTCCGGCATCACACAAAACCTCCACCAATCTACTTTCATGGTAATATTAACTACACTAAACTGCTAGAACCTTTGAAAGCCAACTACAATAATCGATTTGACGCCAAATACATCAATGAAAAATTAAAGGTTATGTTTCAAAACATAGCGGACTTCAACGATTTTAAAGATGTTTGCCGTAAAGGAAAACATTCAATTCCACACCTTCACGATAACCACTGAAAAAATACTCATAGTTGTACTCAAGGGACTAATCAAGCTCAACAAAAAAACAATACTAAGTAACCTCAAAACTCAAGGTCTAAAACCGCTAAATTACACAGAACTCCCAACACATACCAAGTACCCAATATACAGTTATCTTCGTGCTAAGTACAACTCTCGCAAAAATAAACCAGGTCAGTTTCATAGAAAACATCAAGATATACTGGGAAAAGTACGAGTCCCAAAAACCCTCGATACAATGCTACCATTGCCAGGCCCATGCAACAAAAATGCAGTTTGTGTAAAATGTGCCAAACCGCACAACACGAAGGAATGTACAAAATTCCTCGATGTTTCGCCAACCGACACAAATTGCAGGGGAAATCACACTGCAAACTATTCTAAATACTTTGCCCTCTTAGCTTACCTCGCAAAAAAGAGGTACCTCTTACAAAACACTACAACACCCAAATCCTTACCAACCAGACCAATTACCTACCCAGGCATTTCCTGTACTCGCAAAAACAAACAATCCAACTCCAAATATCCACATCTACACGAAAACACTTCACTCCCAACATAACCATACAAACGCTAATGTCCTAACAAGACAAACACCTTCCCAAGAACCTACACCCAAAACACTGGAAACACAATAGGCAACGCACTGGATGAAATAAAAGACACTGACCTGGGCATCTTCCTTAAAATTCTTAAATTCATTCAAAAACATTATACCAAATGCAGCACGAACATAGAAAGAGTCAAGATAATCATACTCATTGTAAAAGAACTCGAAGCTGGCCGTTAACAACACACTCAAGATCATGTTATGGAATGCTACTAGCATTAAAAAAAAAAAACCTGAACTACAAATATTTCTGTACGACCAACAGATAGATATAATAATTGAGACTTGGCTGGCACCAAAAGACACTATCAACCTACAAGACTACAACATCTACAGAAAAGACCAAATTCTTGACCGAAGGAATCCTCGAGACGAGGTAAGTCTCCTCGGGGGGAAGTCATGATCACCGTGCACAACAAAATCCCTTCTGAAGACATCGCGCAATCACTCCTGTTGAGACAATAGCCATAAAAACCAAAGCAATCTTCGCCCTCATTATCACTGCCGCATACATTCACAACTGAAGAACTGGACCAAATTACATATCAAAATGGACACGCCCAATATATAACGGGAGATAACTTCAACGCAAAGCACCAAATATGGAATAACGCCCGCAAAAACACTAAACTAGATTTACCCTAAAAAATCACTCAGAAGCAAGGCAGTATCAAATCCTACATTCTCCCACATACACATACAGACAAGCTAAATGTAACCCCTCCAACCTAAACATATTTTTAATTAATATAGCGTATGAACACACCCTAAGAACAATAGACGACCTCTTCTCCAACCACTTACCAGTTATACTAGAAAACACCACCAATCACGCACTGAAACGAAACCGCTACACACCTTACACTGACTGGAACTTACTCTACAGGAAAATATGCAACACATTTACTATCAACCAAAACATCAAAAACCAGGATGACATAGACACAAATTGACATGCTACAACGCAATATCCATTTCGCATTTCGTAAGGACACTCGATCCATCGGAACTACTGGCATCCATCACAGATCCATACCAGGCGCAAATACCAAAAGACCGGATCCATTACACAGCCTACATCGTAACCTCTTAATAGCACTTAAAAAGGCTAACAGCAATTAGAAACAACTCGTGGCAACGCCTCGACAAAATCGATAAAACTGATCCCTCTGGCAAATCTACAAAAACGCCAATATTCCTGCACTCAATGATCCGCTAACAAATAAAAAAATACATTAATGTGTCCTAGACAAAGCAGAAGCTATTGCCAATTATTTTCCCAATATACATAACACTGCAAATAACGATAACTCACCACTAGACAATGAAATAAAAAAACCATCACCAATTTTCAAGTCCAACACCCCTTACCAAATTAATATAACTCCCCAACATATACACAAAATAATCATGAAACTCCGAAACAACAAAGCACCAGTCAAAATCACAACAAATAAACTAATCAAAAATAAACAAATAAAAAATATCCCCAAAAAGATCCACGTACAGATATTATATACTCAAAACCGGCATACAGACATCATACTTCTCAAACTCATGGGAAATAGCGAAAATCCATCCTGTACCAAAACCAGGTAAACCCAACACCGAAATACATAACTATAGACTCATCAGTCTACTAAATACCATCAGTAAAGTGAAAAAAATTTCTTGAAAAAATCATACACTCTCACCTCTTCACTTATCTCAACAACAACGATATAATCATAGCGCAACAATACGGTTTGCACGAAAATTACTCGTGTATACAACAGCTACAAAGAGTTATCGAGTACACAACAATCAAAAACAACAAAAACAGGATCACACAGTTAATCTTGCTGAACATGGAAAAAGCGTTCGACACTGTCTGGTACGAAGCGTTCCTGTACAACACCTACCATAATCACCAACCTAATAAAAAGTTACCTGGAAGGCAGAAAAATGTTCGTCTCAATCAAAGGCTCAAATTCGTCGATCAAAAACGTCAAAACAAGTGTCCCGCAGGGATCAATACTTGGACTCACACTATTTAATACATATATACATTAATGACATCCCAACAACCGACAAAACTCAGCTTGCAATCTGCGCAGATGCATATAATGCCTCCTGAAACTCAAACCAAGCAACAAAGTACTTACAAACACATATAACATGATCACTGAACACATACACAGATGGAAACTTAAAATAAATCCAAAGAAAACCTAGGCAATTACCTTTATGCGTAAAAATAACAATCAAATAATAGTCAATGGATATAATGTCCCATGATCCAAAACCGTCAAATACCTAGGAGTCACTCTCGATAGCAAATTGAGCTTCAGCCATAGAAAAAAGGACAAATTTCGCCTACCCAGTTCTCAGGAAACTTTATCCACTTATTATACCTAACTAAAAATAGCAAACTACAAACAAGAAACAAATTAAAATACTCATATCTCATATGTATCCGACTAATTATCACGTATGGACACCAAATCTCAGCAGCCAGAAAGCATATAAACAAAACACAGAAGATACAAAACAAATTTCTCAGAATAATTTTAAATAAGCAACGAGACACCCCCGTAACATTACTCCACAAATTGGCAAACATACCTAACATAATTCCAATCCCAAATTCCATACCCAAACAAATCGCTAATACATACAAAACTCACTTACAACAGCTTATGACAACGAACACAACTACAATAACAACACAACAACATTCGCAACACAGGACACTACAAAATCGAAGACATCTCATTCAAAATCAGGATCCGGCTATCTAAATACTCAATAACTACTTAGCTCGCACATCCCACTCCACAGGAAATTTACAATAGATAAGGAACCAGTAGGTTTGAAATTTTTCCTGCAAGCATTACCCTACTCAATCAACCATACAAGCACTAAGAAACATCACCTCACTAACGACATTCACCCTTAATGCAGGTTACAGGGCACATTAAGCCCAAGACACTGCACTCTCACTACCAGACAAGAGAAAAAAAAAACACAGTGTATGCTCAGTATTTTCATAGTATTTTCACAACATTCTTACGTTCATCAAATCAACTTATTTACTCTTACTTACTTACTTATTTCCTTACTGACTCAGTTCACGTTCAGATCATTCAAATCATTCAACTCAAACTTTATTCCTGACGAGTGAGTTAAAATCTAATCTAACCCAAATTTGTTCAACTTTCACCCTTGAAGAATGAACGAAAATCTAATCAAATCTTTAACTTTGAACCAGCTGCCCTTCATTAACGTTGAACGCAAGAAGCTACCGATCAAATCTTCGTCCAATACATCGATTCAAATTGGCATGCTACATTTTGAGATTAATATTGCCAAATTTCAGTTACTGATATTTTTCATAAAAATTTTGACAACTGCTATTTTTGGTTTCTGTTGTTAACGCTCTCCGTTTGGCTTTCATTTCGATTCATACTAGAATTAATAAGCTAATGGATAAAAAACAATAGCAAAAGTCTCTGTTCGCGAGAATTCCCAGTTTTCCGCCACGACCTCGGTAGAGGTTTGGAACCTTTACGAACCAGGATTGCGTCACCCACAACGGCATGTTCGCGAGAGTTCCATTTTCCGCCACCGAACCCCTCTACCCGGGTCGTGACGTGTGGAACCTTCGCGAACCAGGATTGCGTCAGCCACAAAGGGACCGCCATAACGTCTTTCGTAGCTCGGGGTAAAAACAAAGGCAGGACATAACTGTCCTCCTGCCCATATATGGGCACGTCATACGACGATTACCCCAGCTTTCGTCCAGCCACGTGACCGTCCTGTAGTAGGGATACCGAGAGTATATATACTTCTCCCTCGGTCTCGGAAGGCATTCGGCCTAGTTCGTCATAAAGAATCATCGCGTAAAAAAGAAGTCGTCTCGAGTAAGCCACAGGTATCGGGTCAAAGTCCGAAAGAAGTCCTTTCGGCCTCATGAGCGTGGCGTCATTAAACCGCGAGCCTTGTAAATACGACATCCTCCACAAAGCGATACCGAGGGCTAACGCCTTACCTATACTAGCGCGTAAATAATAAAAAAATATACAGTCCACTTAACAATTAATTCATCACGATCTCGTCACGTATCCGGGCGTGCTAACAGTCTTCTTAACATGTTAAGTGCCGTGCGTACTTTATTTCATCCATTGTTTCGTCCATCATCTCAAGTCAGAAAATTTTGAAAAAATTGTTATGAAGAAAATACAATATTGCTGGGAAAAAATATCAGTAGAAACGTGACTAAGAAAGTTACAACATTCTGTGATGGGTGCAAAGAAAATCCTTTACCGCCTTTATCTAAACTGTTTTAATTTTTAACCTATTAAAATTACTATTGCATTATTATACTACACTATTTATATATATATATATTGATATATATATCAATAAAACCAATATTCAGTTACCATTCTTTCCTGTAATCTTAAGTTTTTCAATTTTTAATATATGTGTACTAAGTTTATTTCACTGGAGACCGACGCAGTCTGAACGGAAAGAATGCTGTCAGTCACAAGTGACCAACACGGCACTTAACGTGTTAAAATCCAAATAAAATTTTCAAACATTTAGTTGTAATAAAAGAAAATATATCTAATTCTTTTAATAACATATAATTGCTTGTACTAAAGTGTCGCTTAACACGTTGAGCCCCGCGCCGATTTTGCTGCGCTTTCCGTTCTGCCCGGACCGACCGAGCCCTTGGGCGATATTTGAGACGTCTAAAATATACAGAGAGATATGAACGTGGAACAACGTTCCAAGTCCAAAAGCGTTCAAAAGACGTCCAAAAGGCGATCAGTTAAAAAAAAAACGAGGAAATTCCTATGCCTGTTGAAAAAAGAAAGGTTCACCAATTACAAAAAAGAAGGAGATGTTCACAAAATTCGAAGATATTGTTCGGGATGTTACAACAATAATTCAACGATATACGGACGCAAGATAGCCAGAAATTTGACTAAAAAAGTCGTCGTATTTTTGTTTAGAATGTTTCAATAAATTTCATTGAAATTGCTACATTTATTTTCTAATTTTGTTACTGTCGGTCCGCAGGGATCGACGCGGGCCAAACGGAAAGTTCAGTGTCGGTCCCCAGGGACCGACGCGGGGCTCAACGTGTTAAAAAAAAGCTGAGAAGATATTCACGAATAGTTAGAAACGGGTCCTTGTTTATAAAAAAAAAATTTACCATACTGCAATTCCAACGTTTATTAGAAAATTCGGAAATGAACGAATGGACTTTTATTGTAGTCCTGATTTCCACTAGAAATTGACTCAACTTTTATTTACAAAATGTGCATTTTCTACAGAGTTGGGCAAAATAATATCTGATTAATAATAGTATACAACAATTATAATTATATAATATAGAATTAGGAATTAATTTGATTCCATATTGTAAAATTACTAATTATCAAATAATCACTGATTCATGAATAATAGAAATAATCGAAGTAATCACTGTAATCATTTCTGCTTAGGCTCCATTTCTTATACTTATAAAGATATAAAACTGCATAAAGATTCGCATCTATTTGAAATAACTATAAAAAAGAAACGATCTTAACAACTTAACCGGCCAATCAACTTTTTTCCAAATATCAAATTAATTTATAATATAATAAAGTTTTCAAAACCATAATAAACAATTCATTGTCAGTTGTCAGCTTCTGCAAATGCAAAATAAATACGGGTAACTGTATAACAGCTTTGCTTCTAAATTTTTAACACTGTTTTGTTGCATGAACTCTCAAACTAGTAAAAAAAAGATTTTCTCTCAGACTTAAAAAGATTAATTGGAATTTTTTGCTACAAAGGATTCTACGTAACAAACAGACAATTCAAGTTTAACAAATTTAGAATCGACTTTAGAACTGTTTAAATTACAGGTGCCATCATCGATTTCAATGATTTTCATGTATGTTGTAGAAATCAACATTTTGAACAACTTTTGTATACTGGACTCTCTTTTTTTTTTAATATTTGCAAAAAACTGTTGATAACAGAATAAATTCTGTCTATAATTGTACATCCGTAACAATATATACATACGTTCGTCATTGAATATTCCTTAAAGGAATAGAGTCAGAAAAGATTCCTGTATACGACTGTATATGCAAAGCTTCAAGAAACATCTATTATATTATAATCATCAATCTTTCTCTTTTATTAATATCATGAACAATGTAATAAGTCTATCGTTATGAATAATGGCCGGAGAATATCTTTATGTGAGATATTCGGACACTTAGATATCCGGATATCTTATGAGATAATTTCTATTCGACTTGTCGGATACTCGATATAATTATCGGATACGCATTATGTTTGGAATAATTTATGTTTTTGTGATATAACAAAATAAATCAAATGTTTTAAAATATAAATGTTTGTGAAATAATAAATAAAATAAATTATAATTTATGTCCAGAATATTGGAGAACTCGAGAAAAGATATCCAAGACTGACAAAACTTGTCAAAAAATATTTATATGTACTAATGACATCTGCCAGCTCTGAAAAAGTATTTTTCACAGCTTAATTGTTAGTTGAAAGCGGACAAGTCTGTCCGAAAAACACTGGAAAATGTAGACTTATTTTTGTACAAAAATAAAGACATCTGATTTAAAATAATTGGTTCATTTATGTATTTATATACGTATTTATATACTTTCTACATGTCTATTTTTTTTTCTTTTTTCTCTTTTCATTCAATTATAATATGGAAAACTGTAATTATTTGACTGTCAAAATCATGTTGTTGTCGAAATAGAAATTCGGATAAATAGTCAACGTGATGTATTTAGCGAATTTCATTGCTTGGAACATTCGGTTTTATTTCTCGCCACTCTCGTTCTACATTTTGTACGTTTTGTCTTTGAATCTACAATATTGATCCTATCTTTTTCCTTATTCAGATAATCGTAAGAAAATATAGTAGTACTAGATTTAGGTTAGATTTAGTTTAGGTTACTTAATTTAGCACCTCTGGATTCGAAAGCAGAATAGGCCCAACGTAATCTTTGCGTGTCGTAAAAGACAAAAAAAGATATCCTTAAGAAAATGGATTCTACTAATTATAGGAGAAAGATACCTATTAGTGCAGGGGATAACGGAGCCCTCAGCCCTAGTACAGGGAAGTGGACAAGCAGACCCCCGCTGCCTCGTCATCGGACCATTGTGAGGCCATTGCGTGCGAGATGGACTTCAGGCCTAATGCGTAATATATGACCAATAGACAATATGAAAGGGAAGAATTCAGAAAAGACAGTAACTACTGATTCAAGGGGTATCAGAGCTCCCAGATCTAGTACGGAGAGGATTGGGTGAGCGGGTCCCCTCCGTATCGTTATCGAACACCCGTAAATGCGAGCAGATGGCTGCCCAAGTCTGCTCTGCCAATAAAGTGACTGGCGCAGCCAAGAGAAAACCAGTTTGATAAAACTTTTGGCGATGGTGATAAGCAAGAATGAGAGCAAAGACGGATAGAGTAGGAGAGTAGAAACAATTTTCGGTGATCTGTTTTATTTTGAATAATTAATGTAGTATCCACTTTATCAAAGAGGATTTAAACTTTTTTCTATATATTTTGTTGGTTCTTTTGAAGTTCTTTGTTGAATGGTCTCGTACTTCTGTTCCCTCATTTGATGGAAGTGGAAAATTTCCACAATTTTGGAAAATGGCTTCACAAACAGAAGTGCAAATTGCACATCATGCATGTTGCATTGTTTGCATTACAGAAGGATCACGCAGTTGGTTTTAAGCTTGTTAAGAAACTATTTCTAATATTCTTTCAAAATCAGCAGCTACATATAGTGAAATTTCAATTTTTGATCTGTAACAACGGATTCTACATTTTCATCCTTATTTCATAAGAAAAAAGTATACCATTGCTCGATTTATAACAGAAACCACATAAGTAATATGAGACGCAGTACAATATAGCGGCTACATGAAACTTGCCCATTCTCAGAAAATTGGAAAGAAATAGCAGATAGATATTTTGAACTTTAGAATGTTTGAAATCCATAAATGAAATTCAAAAACTTTTTAATTCTGGATCCATAAAGTTTAATTATAATTTTTTTAAATTAAGGATAATTTTATTAGGTTGCAACTATTGTAATAAATGGTTACTTCATATCTATCGTCATTGAAATTCATATCATATCGGATATACCAAAAAATAATATCAACATATCTATGTACGCCTTTTTGAAAGCAAAATGAAAATTATATGTCCTTCTCCACATCATTGTTTGAATATTTTGTTTTTAAAGATATAAAAGAATCATACCAATTCCCAGAATAGATCAAATCGCTATTACTTCCATTCAAATAACTTATGCTCATACATATCTGCTAAATAACGAATCAGCATCGAGATGTGGGCACATTATTGTATTACTTCCCCCCTCTTTCTTTCTTCCTTCCTGTTGCTATTCTGTCTGTAGTCTCCCCCTTTTTTATAACTTTTCCTTTGTACATACATTAATTACTCATTTTTTATCTTTTCAAATTTTTTTGAAAATTTTAAAAGCGTGCTTTTCACACTTCCACAACAATTCTCATTTGACAATCTCAACTGATAATATCATTTCACTTTGAGCAGATTGGTAAGTTGGTCAAGAACAACAAATACTACAACAAATCGTTTAGAGAGAGAGAGAGAGAGAGAGAGAGAGAGAGAGAGAGAAATGAATAAATCGTTAATTGTGCAAACTCTATCTAGTTATACACTATTATGCGCATTTTTCATAAACGAAGAGTAAAAACATTCTTAAGTTTAAACACTAGTAAAGCATCAATGTATGTAACTCTCAATTTTTGTACAATCTTTGGATATTTGTGCAAATGCATATATTTATAGGAAATGGGCGAAGTTATGAAATCTGGACAAAAATTTGTTCTGTCTTTAAGGGATTCTAAAAATATAGTTTTTAATTTGCATATTTCGCATATTGCAAATGTACACTTATATTTTGCATAAGTGCATATTTCTTGTATTAACTCTTTCTGTACTAGCGCCGACATACGTCATTAGTGTTATTTGATGTAGATCGTGGGGTGGTTACTCGGTCAGACTTTGTATTGTATTAGGTTCTTCCATAAGTTTCTTCCGCGCCACGCTATGAGTGGCTGTGTTTATATAAACATGTAGGCTTATCTCTTAGCCGTTTATGGCATCGGTTTCAGTCGTCCCAGAGCTCTGTCAAAGTACGTTTCGTTGGTGACAAAGTCTCTTTTAAAATTTTTTCTGCACCGTTCAATATGGAGAGCCAAAAGATGCATTTGCGGCATGTTATGCTTCATTGCTTTAAAAAAGGCAATAATGCAAAGGACACTGCAGACGAGATTTTCACCGTTCACGGGAG
>KQ435757.1:344494-355870 GCA_001276565.1 Melipona quadrifasciata | reverse complement strand
ATAATAATTTAAATATTATATACTATTTAATTATATTAACCCTTAGAGTGCTATGGGCGCATATATGCGTCCGGCGAAAGCAATCTGTGTGTGTGGACTATGAGCACATATATGCGTCTGGTGAGTCACCAACAGGGACAATGGACGCATATATGCGTTTTTCAATTTTTTCGGTCTTCCATGTAATAGTATTACATGTAACTTTATGTGAGACAAATATATGTGTTTCTTAGCAACGGCAGCAAAGAAAGATAAATAATGAAACAAACAATAGACGCAAGGTTGGGTCTATTCTTTAATATATCTGTTCTGGAGCAGAACAGGATACTCAGGCTAGGTTCTTGGAATACTTTAACCTGCAGAAAAGTGCCAGATGGCCTGGCACGCGCCTATTTATGGAACCTTTGTCTTACCTTGAGAGGCAGAGTGTTCGCGCGCGTTAGCGACGAGATCGTGTTTAGGAAAATTTGTGGACTGTATATTTTTCGCACGCTGAATGATCGGGGTTTGTCCCCTGGCAACTTTATGTCGAGAGAGATTGAACTTTAACTATCGGAGGTCGTAATGATTCTGAATTAGAAGCCGAAGGAAAGCCCGAACGTCTCCTCGGTTCCCCTTCCTTCGGCTTCAGAAAATCGCGGGTCCAGGGTGAGGCACGAAGGGCCAGATTCTTGCCGTCCTGAGTCATCTCGCTGGCCCGTGCTTCTCACGTGTTCGGGGAAGTTGGTGCCATGCATCAATCCACGGTCAAGGGCTTTGTTTATTTCTTGCTTAGAAGAAAGTGCAGCCATGTGGCCAAGGTTTTCTGGCGACACATTCCAGCTAAGTCCTTAGAAACCAATAAATTATCCCGAACGTGCTTGTACCCAGACCGTAGGTATTGTAGCATGGAAACTCTCCCGAACACAGAGTATTGATGATTGTTTCGAAATTTATCATACAAAAATAAAATATTAATTTTTGTTAAATTTATTGCGTTTAGTTTCTGTTTCTTATTTTTATGTTAAGTTATATTGTAAATTTTATTGATTCTAATAATTGATGTTTGAAAATAATGTTCTTTTATTATTTGTCGCGAGCCCAGCGCGCGACCGAGCACAGGCCGCACAGGCCGCACAGGCGAAAAGTATTCCGTCCACAGCGATCGTCAGTGCTAAGCGCGCGCAGTCTCTCTGGAACGCATCGGCAGAACTCTAAGGGTTAAATATTATATAATAATTTAAATTATTGAACTTTCTTTTTATGTTGATTTTTCTCTTTTCTTATAAAAAAAATATTATAGGCAACTATGAGGGCACACATTTTTTATACCTCCATGATAGCGATGTCACTGTTCACACTCGTGTTTCGAACTAAACCACAGCACAGTGAGTAGGACCAGAAACAATGAACTTTCAAATGGACACAGTTTTGAGAATTCTATTGGATAGTAAGCTCTCGGAGAGTATTTTGGACTCTCTCAATGAGAGAGCTGCTCTCAAATGGACACAACGCTTGAGACTACGCTCGAGAGAACTCTCGCGAGAAACTTTCAAATGGACACTTAGCATAAGTTTCTTTATCGCAACTGTCCTCGCCATAAACCACATCTGGACTCAACTAGCTGCCAGCCTAATCCCGTGTCCGGAAAAACATATTGGAACCACCACTATGTAAGACCACCCACAAAGTAGTTCAAGTTCAACCATTTTTTTTATTTTTACAACCATCCAGCAGAGTAGTTACGCGAGTGTCTCCATACAGCATCTCAACAGGTATAATTTTCTCATAGCACTCCTACGTGCATAATCATACTATCTTACACATTCCTCATAATTCATATTCATCAAATCATACAATCAAATCTCACTTCTGACGAGTTAAATTAAAATCCTGCCAAATCTAACATTAATCAAACTTTGAAACAACTTGAACCAGCTGCTTTTCATTAACGTTGAATGCAGTAAGCTACCGATCAAATCTTCGTCTAATACGTGGATTCGGATCAGCATGCTACACAAACAATTGCAAGAAAAGAGATCAGAATTTGTAAGAAAAAAAATTATTATAATTAAAATTCGAGTATAAAATTACAAAAAATTTCCCAAACACTTTTTGATATTTAACGATATATAGTGTGTTAATTAAGTCGAACATCTAAATTATATTCATTACTATCGCAGGCACGTAAAGTAGCTAAGAGAAGTATTAATATGATTTCAGGACGTGTATTTAGTAAATGATGAAAAGTCTCAAGACCATTGTAAAGAGCATTCCAAGGTCATCATTATTTTTTTATTTATAAACAACTATTTTTTATTGTACAATGTTTCCAATGCCAGGATGAATTCAACGACTTGTCATATAATCTTCAGACAATTCTAAAGATAAAAATAATTTAACACCATTAGAGAAACGCTAAAATTTGTCGTTTACAAATGAATAAAATATAATGATGTTCCAACGATAATTGGTAATATGAAAAATCGAATTGTGAGTGCATGTTCTACAATTAAAAATCAGCGCATTATACGGTCACAGATAATATCACTTTACAGATAATATCATCGAAAATTACTCACATAGAACGAGCGTAGGCGCGTTTAACTAATAGATTTGTAAGAGAAGAACTTTTACCAGCAAGGACAAAAAAAGAATATTAAACTAAAGTAGTGATTCTGAACTATTAATTTAGATAGAAAAAAAGTGCAAAATTGAGCAAAGGCAAATAAACGGATAAGATGGCGCGCTGGTGAAGAGATGTGACAAGTGGTTCAAGTGAAGAAAATGTCACGCGCGCAATCAGCAATTTTCGATAGATTGTGTCAAATTAATCGATAAAGAGAATACTGCACTGATATTGATATAATATTGATAAAGAAAGATAACAAACTGAAGAAGAGAAGTAAAAAGAAAAAGAAGAAATAACCAAACATATTAGTATAGCAGAGAAAAAGCAGATAGAATAAATTTCAATACACATTATCCAAGAAAGATAAGAAATATAAGAAAGCGGAGAAAAAAGCTTCGGCTAGAAGCAGAACGAAAATTGCTAAAAAATTTTGAAAAAAATTGCAAAATCTCTGGTAAGGGAAATTGCAAAAAAGGGGGGAAAAAACGTGTAGGAGAAGAAATGGCACTAAAATGAAAGAAAATAATTAAAGTTAGGAGAGGAAAATCAGGATATTAAAAAAGAAATTGAAGAACAATGGAGAAAAAAGAAGAAACGTGAAAGTTGCGAAAAATGGAAGAAAAAATAGATAAAAACCAGCAAGTAAAAAAAGATGTATATTACAAGAAAAAATTAATTTTTGAGAGAAACTAGAGGACATAAGAAAGAAGAGAATTGAACCGATATAATTATAGAGAATTAAAATGTAGGAATCATTAGAGTGCAAAATAAACTAAATATGAATATTATTGATTAATACTGAATGTGTACACTACGAGTTTCAGATTTCATGAGCAAAATTAGAAAAACTATTATTTCCTAGCAATTTTTACTGGCTTTATAGGAGAAAGAAAATGGAATATATTGAATGTGATGAAATATATTGATAATATGAAAGGAAACAAAGTAGATGAAGAGAAAATTAAAACTTACTATATTGAAATACGTTATACAACATTGGAACGAGAGAATAAATAAAGAAATTTATTATAATACACAGGAGAGATGACTATTTACTGCTGTGCGATGAAAAATAGTATATGTATAATAATAACTACATATATATGAATATATTCAATAACGTTCAATCTATGTATATTGCAAATATTTTCATTCCTTATTGTATATACTAAGCTATGGAATAAACAAGAAAATACACTAAAAAAAAAGAAAAAGTTTATGCATTCTATGCAGGTTTGAATTTTCGATGTAACAAATAGAAAAAATCTTTGGAAAATAATTGGAGGAAGAAGAGTATAAATCACTATTCAATAAATAAAATAAAAGAGATATAAAGAAACTTTTAAGAATGTGATAACAGAAAGTCAATAATAAAACAAGGATATTCATTACATATTTTTTGCAATTTACATGGCTGATTTGAGGAAAATGTTGAGAAAAAAACAATCAGGAAGAAAAAACAAAATTCTGGAGTCGTAATATTGTACTAGTACGAAAGAAGCTGAGAAAATGAAGAGAATGCTTATCTCAATAGGTAAAAATGAAGATTTTGTAGCGCCCTAGGATTCCTTAACTACGAGTTCCGAACACTGACTAGCACAAGCCGCAAGTGACTGCGCGCCTAGCGTCGAGGTCCTACCGATCTCCGACGTTTAGCAAGCAGAGTGTGCGGAATACCGCTAGGATAAGGAGGTGGTAGGTGATCATCGGGTCAGCCTTAGCGGGGTAGTAGTAGTTACAAAGCGTGTAATAATAACAAGCGTCTCTGGGGTAAGGAGTCGCTGCCATCAGGCCCACTGATGAGTCTAGACAGTAACTCCGAGACGAAACGCCTTAACTTTCTTCTCTTTCTCATCAAATCCATCCATCCTTCCACCGTGCATCCATCATCCTAAGCCCTATAGTTTTATGCTTACCTAGAAAAATTGAAGATTATGCATTTTATGAGAAGTGGAGAAGAAGAAAAATTGAATGCTGGAGAGGAATGGGAATGGAAGAAATAGACCATATTAAACACCTGAATTATACGATGCAAAGAAATAATAAAGGAGATCAAATATAAAAAACACAATGTCGCAGTGAAACGGCTACAAGGAAAAAAATTTATTGGAAACTTTTTTTTGTGTCTGAAAATCGGAAACCTTTCAAAAATTGTTACGGCTACTTATACCAAAAGCTGGGAAAAATGATTTTAAGAACATTTTTCTATCATTATCGTCAATTTTCATTTAAATTATGAAAATTATATCTAAATACTAAATGAGCTATAAAACTTCAGTTCGGAACCAAATTCGGATTATAATCAGAAATCTCTACCGATGTAATGTAATGTAATGAGACTAAAAACAACATTGGGACCCACACAGAAGTGTAATAAAGTCGTTAATGCAGTCGTGTAATTGTAAAAAAAAAGTTACTGAATTATTGATCATCTACAAATATCGATAACAATTGTGATAAAAATAAGTGTGATAAAAAATAAAAACTATTTGAAAATATAGTGCATATTTAACCAAAAAGTATGATATATCCATAATATAAGAAATTATAAAATCTTTTTAAAAAATATAAAAATTACTAATAAATGTACGATGATTATAGCAAGGTGTAAAGGACGATACATACAAAATCTCTCCACTCTTCAATTAAGTTTAATGATTCGTGAACGTATAAATGAAACAAAAAAAGTTTTATATTTTATTCCTCAGACATTCGACAAATTTGAATGATAAAAACTTTTTAATTTATATAAAACTTTTGACTTTTTTCTAACTTCTCGGGTAAAATACCCAACTGTGCAGCGGCCGAGGTTCTCGGGATATACGAAATCGGTATCGCGATACCAGATCACGTAAAAATCGTATCCACAAGACTATATATATTTTTCGTATCCATCAGGTGCATTGCGATATAAGTATCTCCATCTGTAGGCCTTACATCGATCCATTAATAATATCAGACAAACAATATCAAATCAAATAATACGATCCAAAGACGAAAAATTAACCGTAAAAAAATAAATAAAAATTAAATTACAAACATTTACTTCGAACATTTACAGATCGGTAATCGCTTGAAATAAAAAATACACAAAATAAAAAGAAAATTTAAAGTAGCAAGTAAGAAAATTTAAAGCGTTAGCTATACACACAGATTGCGTCAAAAAAGATCTGCAAAAAAAGAATGCAATCATTATTAATCTAACTAAAAGCGATGCGTCAGTATTTTTATCTATACTTAAGGAAATATATATCTCTCATATGCAACATAATAGTAAAAGTAGAACCACCGATGCAGAGTAGAGGTATACCATAATGTTAGGTGCCAATGTTATAATTACACAATTGCAACAAATTATCAACATGTGTCAAATTTGCAGAACCCTATCTTTTAAATAACTGTTCATCGGATAAGAAACTAGAAAAATTTATTTGCTCAAATTGCAACCATACAATAAATTACAAGATACATAGTAAGAGGGCTTAAAAAAAAGGAAAAAATTATTTTCAATTAAATTAAACCAAAAAGATTTAAATACACTGTTCAATACACGGTTTAAATACACTGTTGGATTTATTAAAATATAAGTGAGTTGGCGCTATCTCAATAGTCTGATTTTTCTTTTGTCTGTCGGTTTCCGGCTTCACTTGGTGTACAAATAATAAAATCAAGCAGACATAAAAAGTTTCTCTCACACGAATAAACTATACACTTATAAAGAATAAACTCTTCGATACGCTTACAAAGAATAAATTCTTAGCGTTTAAGGGAAAGAATATGTTTTTATTTTTTCCTACAAATTTACGCGAAAGTAAATACATATAAAAATTTAAGATTCATTTCCAGGATCTGGAAAGGACAAAGCACAACTCCATGCTATTAACTATTAAAATCAAAGATTGAATTTTATACAACACCGGTGGCCGACTTAGTAGAAATTTATAGGGGGAGAGGAGTGAACATCAAATATAAAATTTTGGTATTTATTAACTTCAACGGTCGAAGACAATTGCTACTAAGCAAAATACGGTTGAGAATTCATGTCCGTACAGGCAGAATTCAATAACAATTATACTTAAAGCATTTTATTAATAACTTGAAAACCAACAAATATTCAAAGTTAAAATTTTATATTTAATATTTTATCACTCGCCTTCCTTTTCATCCACTTCAAATTCAATCTAATCCGAAACAAATATCAATCAAATACAAAACACACAGACCAATAATTAAGCAGTCTAGAAAAACTGAAGCTAAAAAAGAGAAAACGTAACCATACAACTGATAACGATGCTGAACCACCTAGTCAGACTTTTAACATTACAGGAATCAAAAAGAGACACAAATTAAGATAATAGAATTATTGAGACAGTTACGAAACAGATTCTAAAACTTCTCATAGGAGAACAAGATGTAGATATAATTACAATAGCAGAAAAAATTTTAAAAATTTCAAATTGCATCTATAAGACTACATTTGTAGCACTCTACACGCAAGTAGGGCACATGGAAAAATGAAAATTTGTATCAAAAACAATTGACTATAACTATATTGTGGGATGAGGAAACTTTCTCTTGTGGCTTAACAGCGAGGCAGTTGTCGCCTGCTGAATCGCTTGAAATTGTTATAGCGAAGGGATTGTTTGTTTTAGCCGCTCAAGTCTAGAACGTAAAATATTAAGATATGATTGTGTTTGGATGCGTGAGTTTGAGAGACGGAAGTTTCGAAGATGCATGTCGTGAAGAAATCATAGAGAGTATCGAAACGTTCAAGAATGAAGATCTAGAGAATATCGAGACGTTCGAGAGTGAAAATCCAGAGGTGTATGCATCGAGAAAGAGTATCGAGAGTATTATAACGAGTAGCGGGTTGAGACCGTATAAATTTAGCGAGAATATTAATTTTATCATCATCAAAATTGGGACTTTTTTCTATTAAATTCCTACAAAATTAGGGGCTCGTCCGGGATTGAACCGAACAAATTCATTGATATTGATATTATATAATTGATTATATAATCTATAACAATTAATATCATTGATTTATGATATCGTCGTGAGTAATTTACAATATCAACATCTCAGCAGTTTATTGCCCACCAAACATCTATCAGCAGTTGAAGAATATAAAATGTAATTAACTATTTTTACGCGACAGAAATAAAAACCGGACATAGCAATCACAACACAAATCTTGACAATAGCAAAAAAATTACACGAAATATCTTCTAATCATAAAACATTTTTCAATAAAAGATTATATACTAAGCACATCGTCAAAAGTAATCCTATACACGAAGATGTACACAGTGTTACAAAAATAATATTTAATTATTAAAAATCAAGATATTGGTATTCAACTTGCGAAGTATTGTACCTTACTTCATTCAATATCATTCCGCAACAGATTAAATTCCTAACTTATCATTTTTTCCAAGAATTTAATTTTTGTTGTTTTTCTTTTTAATATGCAAACTACGATTAAATTTAATAAATAATATAAATGAACCTGAGTAATAAAATTATTGATTTTATAAAAAAATAAAAAAATAAAACAGTCATTTCGTTACAACTTTATTCTCTACGTTTGACAAGTATATTCGTCATCTCTTCATTTTTGTGGCACAATTTAGGTACTTTTACTTAATACTTTTATTTAATGCTTTTAAAATGAGCTCTTTAAGACAGAGAAAGATAACAGATCAAAATCAATCATAATTCCATAATAATGATATGAAACATAAAATACTATGCATAGATTGTTCATTAATAAACGAAACTTTTGAGACTAATCTAATATATTTCATTTATTCAACGAAGTATATTTATAAATATAAACCTTTAGCAGTCGAAGTGTTAAAACTTCGAATGGACTATTCACAAAAGAATTAAAAAACGTAATATCGAAATTTCGTAATAAACGAAATTTAATATCATTTTCTAAGAGCAACATGCTTTCCGAATCAACAGTTCTTTTATTCAAACGAAGAATGTATGAGCTTTACAAAATATCCTTTTCTATTGACACAAAAACTTAAGACCATGAATTTCATACATGTCGCGATATCAGAAAACAGATAGTTCTAGCCTTTCTGAAGAATATCTGCAAATCGCAAACGATTCATTGAATCACCCATTTTGTCACTGTATCAAGCAATACATAACCTATGAATCTACACTATTGTCAAACCTACGACCATCGATTGGGGTAGCCACAATATCAAATTAACCGCGAAACTGAATCAACATTGGCAAATTCTGATCGTATCAACTTTTCTTCATGCCTGAATCAAAGAAAATGCAAAAAAAAGAAAACAGGTAATAATAAAAAAACTGGAATTCTCCAACTAGAATCCAGATTATATATCATAAGACAATAAATTCAATACAATTCAAGTCTTTAAAAACAATAGAAACTGCAGAAGATGTCGTGTATTATCCTACATATAAACTAATGTATATAAACTAATAATAATCATGCCGGAAAGCATCGAACATCATTTAAAACTCCTGGAGACGTTAAACAAAAAAAGAGTATCAATATCCAGTTCTCTAGTTATCCTTCTTGACTTAGAGCAGTAAGTTAGAAGGCTAGCCAGATATTACTCTCCTATGGATCTAAATCAGATAAACTACTGGTTGTTTGTAAATTCTTTGCTCACTATGACGGAAAATAGAAGCATTTCTATACACCTTGGGGCGTCAATTCCATTATTCTTAAACAACTCGATCTGAAAGTCTTTCTTCGACAATGACTGGTACTCAAAAATCTTGGTATAATCCAAAATTAGGTATTAATTGATCGATTGTTGAAAAATCGGTGATTGATTTAATCAATAAAATTAATCGCCAATGGTTAATTAAAGGAAATTTTAAATTAAATTAGATTAAATAATTCAAATAGATTATAATATATTAAATTTTAGATTAAATTAGATTATTTATCGTAATTTATTCTAGATTAGAAAATCATGCCAATGCCTCATCTTCAATTCAAGTAACATTCTTTATCTCCTCTTAAGCAACATCGCATGACTGGTTTTGGTTTTGTCTTTTTGATTTTTGATTATCTTGTTGCCTAGTGCTTTTTGTATCCATAATATGGTTGCCAGTCTTTTTGAAAATGTTCTTGCCATTATTTAATTTCAGGTTAATTACCTATCATGATGTATTTGTTAACTATAAATTATCTCTATAGGAATATCATAGCTTATTACATTGAAGTAAGTCTAAAATATCTCCATATATATCATCTAGGAATCATAAAAGTTTTATTAAACAAAAAAAAAGAAAGAAAGAAAGAAAAAACAGATGGGCCACAAACCAAAAAGGCCACATCCATGCCTATCACAAACATCGGCACACAAACATTCATCGATGAAATAGTCCAAATTATTTAACTGCAAAACTGAGAAACTAGAAGAAAAATAGAAATGGTCTTGCTATTGAGACCATACCATCCAACAATCAGTGAACTAGCTGTAGTGTAATGGAAATATCCCGACAAAGACAAAACCACTGAGATACAGAGTGGGACAATAGGAAGTCATCGAAGAAAATATTCGCAATTGAATACTTAGTCTTATCTCATTCACCCGAATAAGATACGCTTGTATCGATCAACGAGCTAAATCACAGTCTTATGGACCATTTCATTGTCCCAAATTCGAGAGCATAAAATCAGGAAACCTACTGGTCTCTGTACGTCGTGTTAAATTCTGTCACAGTGAGAGGAATTTGGGGATTTGTCATGCAAAGCAACTCCATCTAACATGGATATTATTCCCCCTCATTTTAGGCACATTAAAACACTATCGAAGGCGATGAACAGTCTTCGACGTGTACAACTATTTCCAAGCCCTAATATTAGGGTGTCCCATAAGTTTCTTCCCTTTTTTTGATGCGAAATGAATACACGATATTTTTTGTTTAAGATGGATTTATTATGTTATATATGAACCGTTCTGTTCTATAACCTTCTTCCATCTCTCAGGAAGCCTCATTATGCCCTCTTTCCAAAATCGTTTAAGTTTACTTGTAAAATATTCATCTAGATGCGTTTTTATTTCGCTTATGGATTTGAAAGATTCACCACGGAGAGAATTTTTTAAGGAGAGGAACAAATAGTAATCGGATGGAGCAAGGTCTGGAGAGTATGGAGGATGAGGTAGAACGTCCCAATCAAAACTGTAATAATTTTTGCCTTACGGATAACGCAACATGCGGTCTTGCGTTGTCGCCTCGTCGGTTCGCCAATTCTGGCCATTTTTCTGCTACGGCTGCTTTCAATCGATCCAGTTGATTGCAATATTTGTCAGCATTGATCGTATCATCTTGAGGAAGGAGCTCGTAGTACACTACACCTTTCCAGTCCCACCAAATGCACAGAAGAACCTTCTTCGGATCAAGTCCAGGCTTCGCAACAGTTGAAGGTCTATTTTCCTTGGACCAAGTGCGTTTTCGATGCACATTTTGGTATAAAATCCAAGTCTCGTCTCCAGTCTTTAGCAAGCCTCTTTAAGAAAGGATCCCTTTCATGTCGCTGGAGAAGCAAATCGCACGTAGAGACGCGGTTCATAAGGCCGGTCTCAATAGGTGTGGAACCCAAACTTCATAAATGCTTATGTACCGTTGTCTTGGGAATATTAGTGGCATCCACTATCTCACGCACACTATATCGTGGATTTTCAGTGAGCACAGTCTTGATAATGTCCGTATCAGTCGTTGCTGGGCGGCCGCTGCGGTCTTCATCTTTCAACTCAAAA
>KQ435757.1:273718-290392 GCA_001276565.1 Melipona quadrifasciata | reverse complement strand
TATTTTATTATTTATTATTTATTATTTTATATTTATTTATTAATTATAATATAAATAAATATAAATATAATATATATGAATATTATATAAATATTTATTATTTATTATATATATGTTTCAAAAATCTATTTCTCCTCAGTCCTGCTTGCAATCGCGATAGTTCTGGAGAGTGAGTATATATATTTCAAAGGATCATGAGAAGGAATAATATATTGTTTATTTGCATACCCATATTAACCGTTTCTGTAAAACCACTGCCATTGTTTTTTCTACCACTTCTTTTCCATATCCAGTGATACATGTACATCGTTCATAATTTTGTACTTTTCGTATATGAGACCATCAATTAAAATCTAAAAATGTAAAAATCGAATAGAAAAATTAATTTCAACCGTTTGATTAACGATTCTGTCCTGAATCTGTCCTGATTTTAACGGACTCATTTCGATTATAAGAAACAATGAACAATATTTAAGTAGATTGAAAAGTGACATGAGCATTATTTGAACAAAATATTTGAAAAATAATTATTTAAATAACACGTCATCTTATTTGATTCGATATTATCTTGAAATAATTCAAATGATCTTGCTTGAAATTGTTTGACTATCGAATAAAATAATATTTTATTTCATTTTGTACTTTGTATTTGTTTCTATGAATAATTTCTCAAACAGTTTTTGATTTTATTGTATATATTTCACTTTCTTCTGAGATTGTTCATTATTCTATTTCAATAAATTAATTCAAATAAAAAATTATTTGAAAATGATTCATTTGACTTAGACCCATGATAAAATTACTTTCCCTAAGTTATTTTTCGAATAAAAACAGTAAATTAGAAATGATTCATTATTTGAAATTGTTATTGTTTATCTCAAATAGTATTTGTTTAATCATGATTTGAATGCATTTGTTACTCTGTATTGCTTATTCAGATTTTATTGGGAACAATAATCTTTTTTATTATTTAGTAGTTTAAAAATATAATATTTAAAGAATTTAAAAAAATAATATTTCATACTTTAAAAAAAAAATTCTTGCTTAATAAATATGAAATGTTTACAAAGATGTAAAAACAGTTTTTTTAAAAACAGTATAAAAATTTCAAATTTATTATTACAATTAATTGCATTTTAAAATTTACAAATTTTTTTTAATTATCTTAAAAATGCATTATTTTTGCTGTTTGCTTACTAATTCATCAAATATGTTATTTAAATCTAAATTTTCATTTAATCTATTTTCGATAAAAATAAGTAGATCACTTAATCTTTCTTGTGTTAATTTTGAGAAGCTGATAACATGATTTAATTAATAAATTATTATATTAATAAAGGCACTCCCATATCGTTACGTACGATCGCAGAAACAGGTTTATAAAATCAAACTCCTTTTTAACCCATTCGAGACACATTACACACCAGATGTATAATGCAATTCCTAAAAAAGATGAACTACATATCGTGTATCTCATGGTCATAAATTGATGTTATCAGTTAGTACTAAAGAACTAGCCATAAAGATAAGATCGTGTTAAAATTTCCCAAATAAACAAAAAAAAAAAAAAAAATTCAGCTCCTGGGCTGAATTCGTCTCGAATAAGTTAACATTGATTTTCTTTATGAACATATATCATCCACAAATTTTAAGACAAAATGTTGTATGGCGGTAAAATCGTTGTCGACCCACATGGAATATATATTTAGGATGTAAAAGTCAGAAAAAATTATTTTAATGTTATTTATATGCTCAAGGTTATAATATACATTTATAGGTGGTTGGATACATTTTAATGTCAGCTACAACATTATGAAGTCAAAAATGCATTTTAACATGTAAAAAAAAATCAAGGTAACTTGAGTTGAGAAAAGAAATTTTTTTGAAATTTTATATATTAATACCAATTAGCTTTTGTTGGAAATATTTTTTTCTCTGATAATCGAAAACGTTTGAAAAATCGCTATAGCTCTTTAGTATTTGGATCGAAAAGCTGAAAAAAGTGATTTTTGTGGATAAATTATATTGAAATGATTTAAATTATTATTTTAATACAAAAATATAGATTTTAATTTTTTTAATGACAAAATATATATTTTAAGAACATTTTTCTATTTTTATCTAAATTATAAAAATTATATCTACATATTAAATTAACTATAAAACTTCGGTATTATTCTTCGATACAAAAAGACTTCTGAGGACTTGCTCAAATTGCTATTTTAAAAAACAAGTGTAATACCAGAGATGTCTTTTTTCAATAATCATTTATTTACGAAATCTCAAGATCATCGTTATTTTTTTTTTTTTGTGTGTTTGTTTAACAAACACTACATTTATATTTGGATATTTTGTACAGCGTGACAAAACGATATAGAACTATACCATTCCGATTATGCAAATATCTCAAAAGCAAATGAACAAAATGATTCTATAGGTCGTTGAATTTGTTTTTTCACGCTCTACAAGAATATCTGAAACATACGAAAATAACAATAATAAATAATCTCGTAAATAAATGATCATTGAAAAAAAAATATTTCCACCGTTATGTTTGTCTCTTAAAATAGTGCAACTTTTTTTTGTCCTTAGGAATTTTTTTGTACAACAAAAAAGAGAAGAGATATTTAGGCAATCTCATTTAGCTGATATTATTATTATTATATTATATTAAGTACGTTATAAATATTAACTAAACAATTTTGTTTTTAAATTAGATATTGCCGTATGGTGATATGGAATGTTTCAACATTCAACCGAAAAATAGCAAGTAAAGTCTAAAAACAATGGATATTTAAAAATCGGAACAATAATCCTGAAGATATATCTCGGGAACATCGAGATATTGAACCAAAAAGAGGGACAAATCTCGAAAAATTAAGAGATCTGATTACTCTAACAAGCAGTCAATCATATATGAATATTGTCGCATTGTTGTCCGATTGAACAATGTCAATCATACAACGACGATTTTCGCCGTACGATACTCAATTGGGATATGGCCTAACATTAGGGACTAGGATCGATCTCTGAAAAATTTTATACTAATTTTGTAGTTCCTGAATACGTACTTTTCTTGCTATTGTCCGAAAAATGTCAAAATTTCAATACAAATAGAAATTGGTCTTCAAATACTGTTCTTAGAAAAATTGGAGTGTATAAGTTTTTCTTTCTTTTAAGTAAGATTTTAGCTTGGTTGGTTTATTCACTGTACTCATCAATAAAAATGAAGCTAACACTACATATACTTCATCAGTCGTTATTGATGCCCATTGTTTTACTGCGGAATGCAGTGGTTTTTCCGCAATGAATTGCTCTGCGTATTTATTAGTTTCTTTTACAAATTGATTTCTACAATTCGTATGTTGAAAAATAACAAAAATGTTCAGATTCGTCATGTATGCCAGCATGTGCACACGACTGACGAAAAATAATTGCGTTTTTTTCTAATAGCTGAACATACATATATATTTTAAAATGTAATTGATTCATTTTAAACTGCAGATTCATTGTATAATAACTTGTTCAAGTTTTGTTTTAGAAAAAAAAAATGCAAGATTTCGTTAACAATTGTTTATTTGGTGTCGATTTCAAAATGGAAAATCAAAAAGGAATATTTTTATCATATTTTGCTGTACTTTCGAAAAGGAAAAAAATGCCGTTTAAGTTCATAAAAAATTATCCGTGTATAGTGAAGAAGTTTTCAAACTACGACACTGTTTTGCTCAGGTTTGCTAAATTACTAATGAAGATATTAAACTGTTCTAGAAATTCGAAAAAAAGATAAGATAAAGATAAAGATAAGAACTTTTTCGAAGGCGGAATCATGAAGTTGCCTGGAAGATAATCGAACAAAATGGACAATATATTGTTTTAATAAAGCTTTTGTTTTTCATTTAAAAAATCCACTTTTCATTTATTATACATACAGAAAATATACAGTTACTTTTTGGCCAACCTAATACATAATACACGATCTCTACTAAAGATACGTTTTCATATGACTTTTACTATCACGACACCATCATGATCTTTGTCATCGTAAAAACCAGATGTTGTCACATTGCATTCACTGTTGCGACAATACTATCGCGAAATTATTATTTTTTTTTTACTGTTTCATTTTCAAAATGTATGATTTTTGTTACAACTGGCTTGACGCCATAAGTAAAAGTAACTAGATGTCACGACATTAAAATTAAGTGAAAACAGCCACACAAAAATGTTATATGATGCCGACATGACTTTTATTGTGAAAACATATCTTAACATTTTCCAAGCGGGATGTTTAAAATGACAGTTATGTGTAAGAAATATGTATTATTTGTTAGAACTGTCATTATAGAAGTTTTATAAATAATTACACAATTTTATTATTTTAACACTATAATAATCGAATCTGTCAATATGACTGATTTCAGACTTTAGTTTCTTATAAGTCTTTAAAATAAGCAAATATTCTTCTTAAAATTAGTATAAAAATAATTATAAATAATTCTAAAGTACAGAAACAATTGTATAAATCTATTTTAATTGTCATTTAAATTATAATGATTTACATGTAGAATACATGTCGTTTAATACGATTTTTCTATTGTTAACACATTCGCGACTGACATGAATTCACGTCTTTTTAAATTCTATTCCTCGTTGCCGCTGCCGTAAATACACGTCTTTGCAAGTACTGATCGTGATTGCTAATGTGAACTTCCGTTTTTGAAAATTCTGTTTCTGAATGATGCAACGTTAACATGGCATGTCTTGTTATAGTTTGCTTGAAAATAGTTATGTAAGAATTTGTTTTCTTTTTTTTGTAATTGAGATAATTGTCCAATATCGACTGCACAATGTTTTTATTCTTTTACGTAGTTGGTAAAAATTTCAAGTGCTCATTACTCTGTTGCGATTAGTGTTGTATATATTTTAGTTCTTTCACACTTATATGTTGAAAATAATTTACTATTATTATGGAAAATGAAGAAATATATGCTGATGAAATTTCCGAGATTGAAGGTGACTCTGGTAGTTTTTTTAATGATAGTGATACGGATAGTCATGTATTAATGCAATATAAACGAAGAAATATAACGCAGATAATTTATGACAGCGAATGTTATTCTGATGAAGAAGAACCAAACATTGAATGGACAAAAAATGATCCAAAAAGAAACTTAGAAGTGTTTATTGGCAATCCAGGTGTGAAAGTATTTCGAAATGATTCTCAAAGTATGTTGTATCGCAAGTGAAGTTGTTGAACTATTTATTGGAAATAATTTTATATGATAACGGAAACTAACAGGTATTATGTTCAGATGTACCACAGATATAAACGTCAAAAAAAGAAAGTGGACCAGTACTACAGTGTCAGAAATGAAAGAATTTCTAGCATTAAATATTTTGATGAGTCAAGTGCAAAAAACGACAATACACAATTATTAGTCAACGCGTCCGTCAATTGCAACGCCTTTCTTTTCGGAAATAATGAAATAATGATTCATACAAATTTTGCGATTTTTGCATTTTTCCAATAATGCAGAAATGCCGTCAAATCCAAATCACAGATTATATAAAATTGAACCCGTAATAAATTATTTTCTAAATAATTACTACAGTGTATGATACAAACCTGAACAGGAACTTTCTTTGCTTGAAACCATATCTTGTCGTGAAAGACTGTCCTTTCATGTTTATAATTTGAATAAAATTACAAAGTACGAAATACTAGTTAGAATGGCATGTGAGACAAGTAGTGGATATATATTTGCAACTTTCAGCTATATCGTACAAAAAGTGACAAGTTAGAAGATACCATTTCATTTAAATAAAAACGAAAACTTATGGTACCATGTCTACATGGATAACTATTATAATAATATTACAATGGCTGAAAACTTATTGGAAAAAAAGATTCGAATACGAAAAAAACAGAGGTTTTTCAAAGGAACTAAATGGTATGAAATTGAAAACAAGTGAATCTGATTTTCGATGGAAAGGTGAGATACTTACCATCAAATGGAAAGACAAATATACGATACGCGAGATTCAAATGATATCAACGATATACAATGGCTAACTTCGTGGAGATTAATAAAGTAAATAAAAAAAACTAGACAAAAAGTTTTTAAGCCCGAGTATATAGTAAAATACAATCAACATATGAAAAATGTTGATCTTGCTGATCAATATCTTTCATATTATTCATTTTTGCGAAAATCAATCAAGTGGACAAAAAAAGTGTTTATGTTTCTTGTGTTATACATTGCGCTCTCTTCAACTCATTTATTACATATCGTAAGCTCACTCCACATACCGATATAACCTTTTCGAAATACTTGTAAACTCTAACAGAAGAATGGATTGCTTGTGATATTGGACATAATAGTCCCAGAAATTCACCAACGACCAACTCAATAGCAGGAAGTCGAACACCTTGTCATAATCCTCTTTACAGACGTTCAGGTGACATGAAAACTCATTTGGAAAGAATCACACGGTCAGGGGAAAAAAATATCCACAGAAACGTCGTAGTCTGCAAAGTTCATGGAAAACATACTGACACTTCATTTATTTGCAAATTCTGTAGAGTTCCTTTATGCAAAGGTCATTGTTTTACGATCTATCACACGAAACAGAAATATTAAATTTTGTTTTTCTACTTCCTTTTTCAACATACATGTCATGTGTTTTCAAATAAACATAATAATTACAAATAGTCTATTATTTATCTAGAATTAAAGTATGCAAAACCACATCGAGTTTATTTACAGAATCCTGGATAATAACTTTTAAAATATTCTATTCTTCTGCTCTTTTTCATTTGCGTCTTCTTTAACGGAAAGTTCTTCATTTCAAACAACAAATTGTCACAAGACTAATATTTCAAGACAAATTTTCTAATCTTTGTCTCTGTTTTAACATCAAAAATTTGCGGCAATTAGCTTGAGATTTTTTTCATTTTCACCGACAATGAGTATTAGTAAAATGAAAAATTTGCAAATGTGTTAATAGATATTTTCATTTATTTATTTATATTAATATTTTTATTAACCAGTCAGAGTCAAGTGCATATGTAAACGTAGTTACGCTCGCCGTGTTAAGAGTGTTAAGTTAAAAGTGTTAACAGCAAAGTTAAAATTATGTTGGATCTACACTGGACAGAAATGTTCGCGAGCAGCTTGTGTACAGCTCGTGAATTGTATTCGCCGGTAGCGCGAACAGTGAACATTGTTTATTGGGGAGGCGATACATCAAAGAATCTGTTTGCGAGACAGAGGACGTGTCTGAAATTTTGTTTGTTCATTCTTAGTGAATTGAGCAATAATAGATTGCCTGTGAACATCGAACGAACAAGCCAGCAGTTAGTGACCTATTAGTGAACTGTTCGCCAAACTATTCCAGTATGAATGCAATGCTGTTTCTCTTCGCGGCAATGCACGAATTCACTATCCAACGTATATCCGAGTTTGTCGAGTGAACACTTTCGTTCTTTAAGCGAACTCATAACCTGATCACTGTTCACACTTCTGTGATTTCGTGGTTTGTGTTCGTCAACAGCAATGTGGACAATGACATTACGTATGTATGGATATCAGTAAAAGAATTTAGAAACGAATTCTGCATCAAACCTCATTTCCACAGTGACGTGTGTAATAATAACAAGTAACCTTAACACCTATCACGTATAACAATTAGTTAACGGATTACAGTCGGTGTTAATGAAATATCTGAACATGTCAGGAAAATAAACATAACAATCAGCAAAACTCGTCTCGATGAAATAATTGTCAGTGATTAAAAGGCAATTCCAATCCTTGTCTTTTGTATTTATGTCATTTATATTTAAAGTTGTCGTTATTGTTTGAGTTAGAATTGTCTTGTTTTATTATAATTAGACTGTATGCTTGTACATGTAAGATACGCAAGAACATATGCAAAATAATAATACGTAAAATATGCGCTTAAAAAATGTGCAAAATAGTTTTAGGTTTTTCTGGTCGAATGGTGTAAGTTATTCTATGTAAAATTTTGTTTCTAGAATATGAACTCAATTTCGTTTCTAGAATATGTTGTCATCGTTTGGTTAAGAAATGCTGGAACACTCTATGCAATGTAAAATAAACAAATATATATATTTGACAATACCAGATTTATTCTGATGTATAAGTTAATCCAACTGAACTATTGGATAATGTAAAATACAAACTGCTATATGGAACTAATAATGGTTGTGATTTTCAGTTAATACTAATTACATATTATTCTTGACATCCTACGTAATTAGATAATTGTAATCGTAATACATACATACACACGAATTATAAGTTAAAATTTTGAAAATTTTAATTAATAATCTAAATCAAATTGATCAGATAAATATGTTAATGATTATAAAAGTGTCTTAAATCATATATTTAAGGTTTGATATTTACATGTATAAAAGAATATTTTGTTAGAATATCTAATCAAATATTTGTTCCTATAAATATTTTTTTTTTACTATAAATTTTATTTTTATCTTAGAAGTAATTGCGTTTTATCAGACGTTAAAAAAGACTTGAATCATTTTTAAAATTAATTGAATGACTAAAAATGACTTATAACAATGAAAAGTAATAAAATTTATTAGAAAAAAATTAGAGAGAAATATGTTTATTTACATTTTATAATTATAATTTTAATTCATTCAATCTTTATTTATTTATTTTTTTTATGGAATTTTCAATGTGTGTGCAGATATATATGTATATATGTTATTCGTTTTGTCCTTCGATCTGATTTGTGAACTAACTTCACAATATTGTAATTTATATGCATTCAGCACAAAATGTAAAACACAGTTCGGTATTAATCGACCGAAATTTTTATTTAGTTTGACTACTGTTTATGATTAATGAAATTAATAATTGATTTAATCAATAAATAAAATGAATCATCATTGGTTGATTGAAGAAAATTAATTGTCGAGAAATCTGCGATTAATTTAATCAATTAATAAAATTAACTATGTAATTAAATTAATCGTTGTTTGAAAGAAATTAATCATTGAAAAATCTGTGATTTATTTAATCGATTATGTTAATCATCAATTATTAATTGTTAGATTTTACATCGAATTTTATTATAATTTCATTTAAATCGGAAGTATACTCTAAAATTGTAATAAAACGTCGATACTTAGAGAGTTAAAATATTTAATCGAAATAAAATATATTCTTGATTTATACTGTCAGAAGGTACAGAGTGATTTATATATCTAGCAAAACTAACTTATTTGGAATTCTTTCAAGTTTGTCAAATAAACGAGTAATAAAAAACGTTATCTCCTCGCATTATGCATTAATATATAATATTATTTCACAGACTTATTATACAAAAGCTTTATCATCTCTCCATGTATTATTGCATTGTCTTTAGTCGCGAACAAAAAAATACGGATAGAAAAAGATGAAATTTATCTACTGGTTGTTTCAAGATAAAAAGCTTTTATTATTATAAATTGTAAATATTAATGTAGTACATACAATATATGATAATATGATAATTAACAATTAAAGTAAGAATTTAATTAACGATTAGAAGATATAATCGTTCATCGAAACTAAAGATAAAAATAGGAATTTAATTGTTATTTCTAATTAACAACTAAAGTTAAAATGTAATCATTAATTGCGATTAAAGATTATTGGAAAAATTTAATCGTTAATCATTGATTAATTTTTTGCCTATCTCTAATATGAAATAAATTCATTTGTCTTCAATGGCTTATTGTTAGATCATTTTCGTAGCTATCTATACAAATATGAATTATAAGAATGCTTTTAAAGATTAATACGCAAAAGATATGCAAAATAAGAAATAGATTTTTAGTGTACTTAAACGACGTTATGAATTTCGGTACAACTTCCATATCTTTATCTTTCTTCTATAAAAATGCATTTGCATAAATATCCGCGATTTAGTTCAATTAAACGAAAACAAACCGGTAACAAACTATTACAAATACAAAAGCTATTACAGATCTTTTTGCACTTTATTCACCAACCTTGCAATTCACTACAGAAACCAGTTCAATAATCTGTTAAATGCTAAACCAATAAGACGAAAAAGATTTGGATCCTATATTCAATGTAGCTGTAAGTATAGAAAAATATCGTTGCACACTCTAACTAACGGAAAACTCGACAGGTTCTGATAGCATTCTTAACAAACTACTTAGAAATCTCCTAACATCATTATCATTAGCAGCATTTCCCAATTTTGACTATTTTGTTATCGTTTCCTCAATAAAAAATTCATTTTATTATCAAAGATAAAAAAATCAATCCGTTGGGAGATAAAAAAAGTTATATCTAGTTCTTGTTACTTTTTTTATAGAAAAAAAGTCATATTTAAAAAATTATAAATTCAAAATTGAGAAAAACTATTAAACAAGAAATTTATTTATCTAAGTTTCCTGTGAACTTTCTCTTTTTCTGAAAAAACTAGAACATAAACGAAATTGACTTCAATCTTGTATTTTTTTCACATTTTGCTTTATTTATTATGCTTATATTAGATGATAATATGTTTCACTTATATAAATCTGTTAGACCAGCAGGTTTTTTAATTTATAGGCTGCGTTTCCCAAGAGAATCGTGAAGTTTTCATACATACAAATGGAAAAATGATTGAAGAAGTATAATATGTATTGCGAGCAAATTATTTAATCTGTTCACTGCCACGACGTTATTTTTTAAAAAGTATCAAAAACTTAAAAGGCTGATAGATTAAAATAAGATAAATTTTATGCACTAAAGAATTTTCAACAATGCGGAAGATTATGTACATTTCAAACTATAGTTATTCCATTATATAAAATTCGCGTGACGACCAACGTGTTAAGCAGGATCATCCGTGCAAAAGTTCAAATATTCATAAAAGTTTCTAAAAAGACTTTTTATAACAGCTTTTCGGGCGATATTTTCTTATAGTTACATGATTTTCTTACAATTTTTTTTGCATTTATTATTTTATTATTATTATTATTTTTTCTTTTTTCAATTAATAATTTCAATGCGACACTTTCGATAGGAAACAAAAGATTGTAACGCGCAACATTTACATACAATAGAGAACTTTCTTGTTTTTATTTTCAAATTTTTAATGTTTAATTATTATATATATAATAATTTTTTATTCTAATCAAGATTGTCTTGAACATATGTTTCATTTCTTAGACTACTTACATCACTTCCTGTATTATTGATTTTATTTTAAAATAGCATGATTTATCGGAAAATAACAAATGATTCTTATTACTAAAGAAATATTTACAATCAAATATTTGCTGCGTGCTGTTATGAAACATAATTCTACATAGCGATTGATAAGCAAAACATTATCGAAGTTTACATAATTTACATAACTTTTCTAGAATGCTCCATACAGTCAAATATTCTACACAATTCTGCGAAATTTTAAATCCTCGATTCCAGAACGTTCCATAAGTTTCTTATTGAACACAATTGATAATAATTCATTACAAATGTAAAACATAATAAAAACTTCAAGTTCGAAATATAAATAAGTAACATACAAAAATAGTCTAACGATAGTCAGAAATTAAATGTGATTATTTATTTATTTTTTTAATCTACCATGCTTTAATTTTTCTAAAAATTGATTATGGATTAATTGTATACAGTTCAGCCAAATCCCATATTCTAAAAATATTATATTACATATACCTAATATTCAATATTTTAATTGATGTCACCGAATTTAAACCAATAAAAATCTAAACCCTTTTCTGTTTCTAAAAATCTTTCAAATATATATATTTAACAATAATTCGAAGACTTACACGCCAAATTACCATTATATCAAAAACCCAAATTGCCATTATACAAGGTGATTCGTGCAACGTGATTCGTAACAAGCACCATCTTTTCTTGAAAACGCCCAAATGAAAGGTTAATCTGTAATCTGTAATCTCATAAAAATCTATTATATAATGACAATTGTGTTTTTCGCAAATGCAATAATGTAAGTGCATTTTGCAATACTACTATTTTTTTTAAATAGAAATGTACCTTTCTTTTTGTATTCGACATTCTACGAAAAAAAAAGTATTAGAATACTATATATTATGAAAAGAAAGGAAGAGTACTGATGGCTCGTTTGAGAAGAAAATTAAGTTAAAAAAAAGTTGAGTTAAAAAAATAGAGACATCTTTTTACAATAAAACCTACACCTGTGGAATTTAAAAATTGTTTGAAGTATGAATTACAAAGGCGAAGACAGGATTAGCCTAAACACTGTTTTTCATAGAGTTGTTGCAGTTTTAAAAATGGTTAAAGAATGGTTAAAAATCACTTAAACCCGAAAATATAATATAGAAAATTAATTTTCTCATACAAAAATATCGACGAATAACAAAACTTTTAAAAAGTGTGACATTTCATACGATTCATGTGAAGCCATTTTGGATCAGTAAAGTAGCGTTAAAACTAACAAGTTCTAGCGGCAAAAATTGAAAAAAAACCACGAGATCCTTTCAGTCATGACAAAACTGTTGAAAATTTCTTAAAATTGATTATTACTGTGGAAACATATGAATACAAGTACCATATGAGTACAAGAACAAACAACAGTCCAGTCAATGGACAAAAGAAAGCGAACGATGCTTTTCGAAGAAAACTCATATCAAATAAGATAACTCTTACTTTCTTTTTTTTTCACTTATTGAAAATCCACGAATTTTATCGATGATTACATGTATACAAAAAATGTAAAGGACAACATAAGAATTGTAGCAAGATAAGGCATGGCTGTTAGTTTACTATAGTTAGCTCTTTTTGGCTTATTTGACTCCTTTGGATGTTTTATTCGAATAATAAAGAATATGATCGAATAACGATCATTACTTTCTTTATTTTCTTAATTTTCAATTTCTTCCATTGTCATTAAGGATCAGATAACAAATATATTACATAAATTGCACAAAAAAGTAATAAATCGTGGAGAAAACTTTAAGTAATCTAATAATACTTCCGGATTTAAATAAAATTAAACGAATTTAAATAAAAATTAGACATCCATGTAAATATAAACAATTCGATAAATTTGGTATAAACAAATAGTGTTACAGATAAAAAGAATAATTTTTTATATTTCTAACCATGTATGATATAAGTAAATAATCTTGGAGATAAGAATTTTACTTAAATTGCACTGCTTAACAAATTTTCAAATTTTCTTTTTTCCATTCAAATATTGAGCAGATGATTTTTGTAAATTTTTATTGAACATAAGTGTATAATAAAATCTGTTCTTTTTCGTTTTTGAGAGAATTAATTTTGAAAAAAGATGCAGTTTTTCAACTTTAAATATTTTCTACGTTTTAATTATAAAATTTACACGAAGTTACTTTTTTGACAGAAAATAACTCTATAAATTCTTTCGAAAATAATATGAACTTCCCATATTCGAACTAATAGGAAAACAAAAATGTTAATAAAATTTTTGGTTAATGGATATTACATTCGGATTTCTGATATTAAACAGACTTTTATATGGCGCCATGAACAAGATGTCTCACGTGTCCATGATTAAATTAAATTCATATCAATTTACGTTGAAAGCGAAGCTTTTTAATAAATTCTGTGACAGTATTCATTCTGAATAGTTAAATTAAAAAAATATGTAACATCTTGAGTTTCTGACAAGTGTTGGTGTTCAATAAAATTTAAATGTCGAATCGCAACGAGGTAGAGTTATAATTTCAATTCGAGAATATCCTGCGATATTTTTCAACTCTTGAATAACCAAATTCTAAAACATTGTCATTTTACACAAACATTTTCAACAGTCTAATTCGAATAAATACTATCTATAATTTATACTGTTTGATAATACTTATTTAATGTTTAAATACTCTGAGTTTTTTACGATTCTATATTCTTTTCCTCGTTGAAAATAAACGGTAATTGATACTGCGCTAAATACGCGTATAATAAAGCTAGGCATGAAATATAAAGATTATACATGTAATTTAAATCGATATAAAATTACTATAATTAATGTATATATATATATATATATATCTTTATACAATTTATAAACACATGAAACAAACAATTTAATATTGTACTTCTTAACTACTTCCATGCTACTCGATCCATTATAACATTGAATTAATTTTTTGCATAATTTTGTACAAGAGTATTATTCTGAATTTTTATCTTTTCCCTTTGTTTAATTAGAACATTCATTGATTTCAGTCGTTGTCAGCATTATTAGTATAATGACGATGAGAAGTTCTGTTTGCAGTAAGACTTTTTGTCGAGAATATTCTCATTTATCAGCAGCTTTCAGGACTGTACTTCGCTTCGAGTTTCACACGAGCGACCCTGGGTAAGGGTAATTCTGAAGAGAGAGTAGAAGTGGTCATGGTACAGGCACACTGACGTAAACGTGTCCGACCTAGTATAAATAGGTTTGCTTCTTGCTGGCCTTAGTTAAACAAAGTTCCACCAAGCCAGGAAGCAAGCATCGGCAAGGCGAGGCACGGGAGGAGAACATTTACCAATCCCGCAGCTTTTCTTAGCAGTGCTATTGCTGCCTGTGCTGCTATCGCTGCTGTTGCTACTATTACCGCTTCTACCATTGAAAACAGGGAAACGCAAAAACTACTAGCTTCGTCAGAGCTTCGAACAATGTATACAGGGTGTCGTTATTTTATCATCAGTTCCGCGTTATCAAAAGATTATAATCATCGTGAAAATATTTTTTAAACTGTGAAAAATATTTCTCTTTTGTCTTGCTTTTCGAATGTATAATAGCTTTTTGAATTTCATTTCCTTGGAAACGAACGGTTTTTCTGTACTTTTGTATATTTTATCTGGGATTTTCTTTAAATTAAAATATAGACCTTAAAAATTGTTGATTTTTGTCGATTTTCACGAAATCTACTTTCAAAGCAAAGATATTAATGTTAAAAAATATTATCTAAAAGAAAAATATCAAAAAATATATTTATTGAAATTTAATTTCCGATTTAAATCTTAAAAATTTCAACAAAATATTCTTATATTCCGTGATCTTTTTCTCTTGAAATCAAACGAACCGCTTGATCTTCGGTAAATTTGTAAAAATTGAATGTACTCTGCACTATAAACGGTATTAATGACCACGAACGACATAATCATGAACATAACATAAACGACGTTAATCACGTCACAAAAAATGAGATTAATTGTATTTCTAAAACAAGCATTTCTTTATTTCCCTAAATTCTAATTTCACCGGCTAATTTCACCCAAAATGACTAGTATTGTATATTGTGTTGCTATAATTATTTTATAAATCATTACAAAGTCGCAATGTTTTCTCAAATAATTCGTGAAACATTTTGAAATATAAGTTACTTATATACAGGATGGAGCATATTATCAAATACCATCATAGAGAATATAGAGCATATGAGAAATATTTAATATCAAAAATCATCAATTGTTTCGATTGACATTGCAGTGAATATTTAATTTCACGATACAATGACATTCCTTATTATAATTACCGATTATAAAATTACGTAAAGAACTTGAGGATCAAGAATATGTATAATATATATTTTTGACTCGCGAATATTTAAACCTTTTAGTACCCAAGAGCTGATATATCGGCTCCATGATTTTTACCTTATTTTAATACTTTGAACATTTGAATACCTCGGCTTTTTTAAATGACGCCTTATTTTTACAAGATGTTTCTACTAAAAATTAGTTTTGTTTTACCGAGATTTTTACACGTTCTGTTTTTACGACAATTTTTTTTCAATTGTAGATGATATATAGAAAAATTGTAAGGTATTAAAAGAATAAAAATTAAAAATTAAAATTAAAAATAGCAAGAAATTTTTTGAATTAGATTTAATCTCTGAAATTTTATAATAAAATTGTATTAAAATATTAAAATTGTATTGCCTAAATAACCTAAATTCAAAAACGGCCAAATGTACCACCTATGGATTTGCTTTATATTGTGAATAGAATTCACAATTTATTTAAGTTTTTATATTCACACTTTGGTAGTTTTGACAATTACACTTGATACGAATTCATATTAAAAATCAAATTATGATCAGCAATTTCAAAGTTGTATTGTTTGACCAAACATTACTAATATTAGATTAATAATACTGTACCATGAAGAAAGAGTAGAATATTCAATTTTTCTTGAAAAACTGTTTTAAATAACACGAGTAATAAAAAATACCAGCATGAAATACAACATTTCACACAGTATCGATTTCTAGTACTTTTAATAAATAAAATTATTGAATATATCCTAAATTTATTTCTAATAGAATTATTGAACCATTATTGGATTGAGGTTAGGTTAGGGTTAGGTTAGGTTCACATATTATTGAGGATCACATAGTGATCATTTATGATGATTATAGAATTGTAAACTTTGAATGAATAACTTTGAATGTCGTAAGTGATTACGAGAAGTTAAGACAGGTTACACAATCGTGTGACTGCATTAATATATTGCAATTATAATACAAAGAATATTCAGATTTTTCAAATTTATTTGAAGGAAAACGGTTAACTAACAGATTTTAACTTAATTAAAAAAACAAAGTCATAAAATATGAAAATATATTTTTTTTAATTTTTGAAAACTTGA
>KQ435757.1:168780-182279 GCA_001276565.1 Melipona quadrifasciata | reverse complement strand
ACTTAATAGACTTTTAATAAATAATAAATATATCTTTTAGAAGTTATTTATGACGTACTGATAATGAGTGAATAAAAGTGGTTTTTAAGAGAAATTAAGTGACATTAAAAATTAATTTAATAACATGCGTAAGCAATTATTAGTAATCTACGGAAGTATTCAAACATATTTATTTACATATTTTACTATTTTTAGATACTTTTTTATAATTTTTAATTAGGCTGTCTGCAATATTTCTAAACATATATTATAAATTAATTTTGTTTTAAACATTTACATTAATAAAATTCAAATTTTTATACTTTTTTCTTATAGTAATTCTTTTTTTATCTGTTTCTTAATTGAATTTTCTATCAATTTCATTTCATAAATGAAATTGATTCAGATCTTAATTAAATTAATGTTCAAATTTTATGATAGAATACACCCGTTTCTCTATTTACGTAGGACTTTTTTTTATGCGAGTCTCTTTTTACATGGTAAACTAGAACTCTACGTGGTACTTATACACGGTTTCAATTTACGCGGCCAGAAAATATATACTCGTTCTTTTATTTACGCGATGAGTTTCTTTTTACGCAAAATTTCTTAAATTATAACACTACTTTTTATACGCATAAAAAGTACAATACTTAATCTAAACGTTAAAATTAGTCTTAAACAGTCGGCTTTAGCAACGGTATATTATAATATTGGGTTGTCCGGAAAGTTCGTGTCGATTTTGAAGGAAAATTGAAACGCAGAAAATTTAAATTTTAATATACATTTATTAAGTTATATAGGTGCCATTCTGTTCTACAATCTTTTTTCATCTTTCACGAAACTTGAAAATTCCGTCATTCCTTCTCAGATTTTTCAGTGAAAAACTTTTCTATGTGATTTTTTATCTCAACCAAAGAGTTGAAGTTTTTTCCATTAAGGGAATTTTGTAATGATCGAAATAGATGGAAATCAGAGGGCGCAAGGTCTGGTGAATATGGTGGATGGGTTAGAACATCCCAACCGAGCTCCCAACAACTTTTGTCGAATTATCAAAGTCACATGAGGCCGCGTATTATTGAAACACGACGCCCTTCCGATTCGCTATTTCTGGACGTTTTTGTTCAATTGCTGTCTTTAATTCGTCTAATTGGGAACAATACTTCTCTGAATTTATCGTCTCGTTGTTTGGTAGAAGTTCATAATACAGGATCCCTTTCCAATCCCACCAGATACAGAGCATGTCCTTCTTTGCATGAAGACCGGCTTTTGGAGTGGCTAAAGGTGGTTCATTCCGCTTTCCCCAAGATCTTTTTCGCTTAACATTATCATAAATGATCCATTTTTTATCCCTCATTACTACTTGCTTCAAAAATGGTGTCTCCTTGTTGCATTTACAGAGCAAGTCGCAAATGGAAATGCGATCCATCAGATTTTTTTCCGTTAAATCGTGAGGAACCCTTACATTAAAACGTTTTATCTAGCCAAGCTTCACAAAATGCTCGTGGATGTTGGATTTTGACATATTTCTGCTAATTTACGTGTCGTATAGCGTGGGTTATTCTCAATCAGTGTTTTAATCTGATCTTCATCTGTGGTGGAGGACCTACCCGGGCGTTCTTGATCTTTAAGGTTGAAATTACCAGCTTTAAACTTAGCAAACCACTTCCGCACAGTTCTTTCAGCTACAGCACCTTCACCATAAACAGCATATCTTGTTTGCCGCTTGTGTGGCATTTTTGCCTTTCCGGTAAAAGAAAAGCATTAAGTGCCTAAAATGCACTTTGTTTTCTTCCATAATCAAAGGCGTATAAAACTGACAAAAATTAACGTATCGTAACCAAATTTTTTTCCAAATATGCCTGAAGTATCGTCTTTTACGATATGTACGCATGTTATTTGTTTTCAATCGTTCTGATATATTCACCTACCAAAAATCGACACGAACTTTCCGGAGAACCCAATAATTTATAAGACAATTCCTTCTTTACTTTATCGTATTTGTTTATTATTAATATTTAATGTCAATAGAATGGAGAAAAAAGATCGTAAAGATCGGTGTAAAGAAGAAATCTCAATTTCCAAAATGATGGCGGATTTAGTTATGAACAAAATTCTTTAATTTTTTTAGAAATATTTGAATTTTTACAATTTTTAAGAAAAATTTATTCTCATTCGTTAAATCCTGTAAAAGTGCCCCAAAAAAACGAATTTTAAGACGTTTTTATGTTTAAAATAAGATTAAGTCATTATTATATCATATTTTTAATGAATAACAATTTAAATTATCAACAATTTTTTGTCGTTATTGGTTCAATTATGTTCTAGTTCAGTTATAATATATGTATGCTACAATTGATTAGTAATAAATATTGTGTATAAAAAAGCCATGAATCCTTTTGTAAAATAATGAAATCCCCCATTGGAAATTCCTGTTATAAGTTGCATGGAGAACATTTAAAAGTCAAATTATTTTTTTTTTAAAGGAATCACACATTTTTAATAAATTATAATTAATAAATTTTTCTCACAATTTTATATAAAAAAGTATTAACTTGTTTATGTTGGAAAATTAATTTAGATGAGAAAAAATAGAAGTGATATTATTCTGTTCTTTTATGCAATAGATACGATAAATTTTACAAAGTTAAAGTTATAATATCTCCTAATTTAATGGCTTTTCAACATAACCACGTTAATACTTTTTTATGCGGATTAATTATTAAAAATGATTTAAAATATATTTAAAAATGATATTTAAAAAAATAAACTTGATCTTTAAATGTTCTCTGTGCAATCTCTTACAAAAAATAATTACAATATAATTGTATATTCTATTTTTATTTGAAACATTTTTCAATAAAATTACACAGTAATTGAAGTGATACCAAATACTTAACTTTATGTACGTATAAATATATATTATATATAATTAATACAATTGTATAAAGGATCAGGTACTGTTTAAGACGTTTATATTAAAAGATGATAAAAAGAATAAAAAACGCTATTTGCATGAATATCTTTACGAATGTTGTTCAAAAAATGTATAAGTAAAATAAATAAATATTTAGAGATGAATAGAAAATATCTTTCAAAATTTACACTTTAAAAAAATATTAATTGATCAATATAATTTTTTAATCATGCAATTAACAAAGAAAGTGATTCAAATAAAAAATTTGACAAGCTCGGAACAATAAACAATTAATAATTCATTTCCATTCCACTTAAAAAAGTTCAGAGCAGCATCTTTTTTATCCTTAGGAAATTCACTTTCCCAACTTCTTATGTTCTAAAATATTAATTTCCACAACTTCGAACTATTTAACAGATCTAAATCTCAAGTCTATATACACTTTTTATATTTAGAACTCCATTGATGAATATTTAATTTTCGGTACATATATAATTACATCAGAGAATCTTTGATTTAATGTAATTATTTTTATTAGATTTTATTTATATATTGAATCTTTTGTGATCAGAATTACACTCATTTAAAAATAAAACAAGTAATATTTCTGTTAAATTTTCTTAGATTTTCTTAACTTTTTGTTTTTTAATTAGAATGTTTCAAGTAGGTCAAAGGTATTGTCTTTCTCGCCTTTTATAAAATTTAATTTTCTTCTAATCTTATTAATATATGATTTTTAAACTTAAAATTTTACTGTAAGAATTTGTTATTAAATTTTACATTTTCTTCTTTTCGATTCTTCGAATTTTAGAGGAATAATTTTTTGAAGCCGATATATATTTTCTTATTTTGCAAATTTAAATGTTTTTTTCTTGATGAATCAATTTCCTTTTTTGTTCTTCATAAACTTTATTCAGCTGTCTATTTTTTTTAGTGAATTTACTTTTATTAAGAATATGCATTTCACTTATTAGAAGTTGTAACATTTAAATAGTTTCTTAAGTCACTTCTTTTACTCGTATAAAAGGTTTATTTTATTTTATTTTAAATATGATGATAAATAACGAATAATTAGCGTCAATTATTTAGTAGATGATATTTAATAATTTTTCTTCTTATAATTAATTTAAAATTACCTTGATATTTTTATGTAGGACTATATAATTTCTTTCACTGTAAAGATCGCTTTAATATGCACTTTATAATTTATATTTAATACTTTAACATTTTATTAAGAGACAAACAATTTATATATTTGGAATTTATATACAAATTCACCAAATTTTCTTATTACGTACTATTTTTTATTCATATAATAAGAATTTACATTCAAATAAATAAATTAATTAAATTGACAAAAATTCATTCAATCGTGCGTTAACTAAAATTTCATTTCAATAAATGAAGTTTTACCGTAAATATAATATATGTTCATATGTTATTAATTTTACAATGATATAAATAATAATAATACTTATTATTCTGGTTCGATGTGCATTTTTGTGCAGTTGAAATATAAATATCTCATAGAAAATTATTATATATATTTCTTTGTTCTAAAAAGATCAATGGATCAATCTTTATATAGGCAATTGCCTATAAAATAATGTATAGATACCTATTTGTAAATTTTTTCAACAATTTTTCGTATTCTTGTAAAAATATTTCGAATTTTTTAATTTTTTAATTGGACTATATATTTTTTTCATCATAAATTGAAAGAATATTAAATTCCAAGTAAAAAAGTATTAAGCCACATTGATCTTAAACCTAATGGTTAAGGAGATATTTTATGATAATTTGTCTCGAGGATGAAAACTGCATAGAACATTAGGATCATTTGCTTGCAATAATTTATGGACATAAATGACCTTATTTTATCTACATCTGACGCTTAAAATAGTGTTCATAACATGTATACAATTTCGTAATCGCGAAATCAATGAATTAACGGCATTCTAAATTGATTGTGCATTAATTACACTACACGCTTGTAGAATTCGCTGTCATCCATTGTTGTTGGTGCTTCACTATATATCTTAACATTAGTACAGTACAGTACATTATTTAATGTACCCCATAAAAAATAATCTGGAGGCGTCAGATTGGGCGAACGAAGTGGCTACAGAAATTGTCCGCCACGACCAATCCATCGATCTCCAAATAATCTTTGTAATACTTCCCGTGTCTCACATGAATAATGAGCCCGGGCAATCGTCATGTTGATACCAAAGTATTGAACGAGTATGTAATGGCACATCTTCCAGCAAAACTGGCAAGATATGCAATGGAAATTCTACATATTTTCGTCCTGTTAATCATTCATCAGTAAAGTGTGGACTAATGATTTCCGATTATGCCATACCACACATTAATATTTCATGGACGTTGATCAATTTCTTTCATCAAATGAGGATTATTTGTAATCCCAATAATATAAATTCCGTAAATTGACATTACCATGATTGATAAATGTTGCTTTGTCCGTAAACAATACATTTTCTAATTATTTCTAACATTATCAAATCCTTTGACGATACTATACAATTTCCATCCTCGAGACAAATTATCGTAAAATATCTCTTTAACCATTAGATTTAGGACCAATATGGTTTTTACTTGGAATTTAATGTTTTTTCGATTTATGATGAAAAAAATATATGGTCCGATTAAAAAAAATAAAGATGATCTTAAAAATTTCGAAACCCTCAATACAAAAAAATGACATGCCATATTTTACCGCCGCTACCATATTCTGCCTTAAAATCATACAACTTTTATTAAACAATTTTTCATTAGACACATAATTTATTTCAGGTGTGCAAGGTTACGTTATAGATCATCCTGTACATAACATAAGATGAACAGACAAGATGAGAAACTTAAAAATTTCAGGAATATATAAATAATTATTGCTATATATCTGATATATTGGAATAAAATTTAGTTACTTTTCAACCGTGAATGTAAAAAAATAACAAAAAATTTGATTTATAAAATTGTCAAATAATTGAGATATTATTAAATTTTAAATTTCTTGTTAAATAGTTCATTTAAATATGAATTAACACAAATATTTTCATTTTCAATTCTGTAATTGAAGAAAAATTGATTTAATATATTAAATTTTAATATAAAGAATGTTCACGTTATTGATGTATAATACATGAACTTCAGCACTTCTGTAATCAAAAAATGTTTCAGCAAAAATTAGTTAATTTTGCATCAGCTACAAATGGTCAAAATGTCATTTTTTCGATAAAAAAGTTAAAGTCACTTTGATTTTTTGATATCGTTATAATTGAAGACGACCTAATACTATTAGGTTGTCCTCTAAGTTTCTTCCGCCCCACGCTATGAGTGACTCTAAGTGGCTGTTTTTTATAAAAATGCAGGCTTATCTCTTAGCCGTTTATGGCATCGGTTTCAGTCGTCCCAGAGCTCTTTTAAAGTACGTTTCGTTGGTGACAAAGTCTCTTTTAAAATTTTTTCTGCACCGTTCAATATGGAGAGCCAAAAGATGCATTTGCGGCATGTTATGCTTCATTGCTTTAAAAAAGGCAATAGTGCAAAGGACACTGCAGACGAGATTTTCACCGTTTACGGGAGTGGTACTACCACTATTAGGACCGTCGGCAATTGGTTTAAGAAATTTAGAGCTGGCAATTTCGAGTTGAAAGATGAAGACCGCAGCGGCCGCCCAGCAACGATTGATACGGACATTATCAAGACTGTGCTCGCTGAAAATCCACGATATAGTGTGCGTGAGATAGTGGATGCCACTAATATTCCCAAGACAACGGTACATAAGCATTTAATCAAGATAGGATATGCGAATCGATATGAAGTTTGGGTTCCACATCTATTGACGGAGACCGGCCTTATGCTTTGCTTCTCCAGCGACATGAAAGGGATCCTTTCTTAAAGAGGCTTGTCACTGGAGATGAGATTTGGATTTTATACCAAAATGTGCATCGAAAACGCACTTTGTCCAAGGAAAATATACCTTCAGCTGTTGCGAAGCCTGGACTTGATCCGAAGAAGGTTCTTCTATGCATTTGGTGGGACTGGGAAGGTGTAGCTCCTTCCCCAAGATGATACAATCAATGCTGACAAATATTGCAATCAACTGGATCAATAGAGATCAGCCAGTAGCAGAAAAACGGCCAGAATTGGCGAACCGACGAAGCGTCGTTTTCCATCACGACAACGCAAGACCGCATGTTGCGTTAGCCGTAAGGCAAAAATTATTACAGTTTGATTGGGACGTTCTACCTCATCCTCCATACTCTCCAGACCTTGCTCCATCCGATTACTGTTCCTCTCCTTAAAAAATTCTCTCCGTGGTGAATCTTTGAAATCCATAGGCGAAATAAAAACGCACCTAGATGAATATTTTACAAGTAAACTTAAACAATTTTGGAAAGAGGGCATAATGAGGCTTCCTGAGAGATGGAAGAAGGTTATAGAACAGAACGGTTCATATATAACATAATAAATCCATTTTAAACAAAAAATATCGTGTATTCATTTCGCATCAAAAAAAGGGAAGAAACTTATGGGACAACCTAATATGATCTAATACTATGACCTTAAATGAGCTTAAGAATAAAAAATTTGGATTTCGTATTCATAATTATTTTATCATGCATTATTGAAAGCGGCACTGAAATAGTTTATTAGAAAAATGAATCTGAAACATAGAAAATTGTTAACGTGTAAGACAAATGTTAACATATACCTACGTCGTAATAGACCTAATTCTCATATGAATGTTTATAATTTTGAATAGACATTGAATATTTTTCAACTTTATACATGTATACTTGATAAATTTTTAGACTTGATTTTCTTGAAAATAAAATCTTAAATAAAAAAAATTTATTTTATATTTTCAACTTAACTTATTTTTCCATAAGGAATCACATCAATATTATTGGAACATTCTGTATACAAAGTAGCTGGTTTTAATCTGTAAAAGGAATCTATAAACTATATATAAAAAATTATGTAAGATTTTAATACTTTGTTAGTGATTTTATATTGCAATCGTACATATATTTATCGCTAAATTGCATCTTGCTAGTAATGCAATATCGTTGAAAATAATATATGGCTTTATTAAGAAAAGTAATGATGATCTTGAAAAGAGAAAGAAATAATTAAATCAATTATGCAGGATGATTCTTATAAAGAGATCGATTGGATTTTTTCTAAAATGAATAGAAATACGAAAAAAATCATTTGAACAAAAGATGTTCTGTTTTAAAAAAGAAATATTTGAATGTGCAAATAAAGCATCTAGACACTCTCAAGAACAACTCAATATTTTGTAATGGGATTCTGTATTTTTTTCTCCGTATTCCGTGACAAGTTCATGTGAATGGAATAAGGGACGAAGTAATATTAAAAATATATATTGAACAAACACAATTAGATACAAAACAGTAAAGCTTTAGATTCCTCGCTCTCTTAATCACTTACTCTCTTCACCAGTCCGAACTCGCTATTCTCTTTTCTCAGATCTTTACATCATGATTCCTTCTCGACGAATGAATCTTCCCCGGCACCGCCAGAAAACAAAACACAACACACAAGACACGACACACATATACATATCATACATCTACACTACAGACTACCCTCGCATTCATACACATAAAGCCAACACACTCACATTCTCCCCTCTTGGCTTTATTCTATTTTGACAAACATAAAATCCTTTACATTTCTTAATAACGCAGGCCCACTCAATGCTTTCGTCATACAATCTGCTGTTATATTCTGTCTTGGAACATGCATTACTCTCACTGAATAATCTTTCATACACTCTCGAATAAAATAACATTTTCTATTCAGTATTTTTAACCTTGTTTTAAAACTCCCACCGTTCGCTAGTTTCACAGCGTTTAGATTATCACATTTTAACTCTTTATAGACGTTATTAGACATTCCTAGTTCTTTTAATACTTCACTTGTCCAAATCATTTCTTTCAATCTGTTTGACATCGATTCCAATTCAGTCTCAGTGGATGATAGGGCAACTGTCTCTTTTTTTTTGCTTTTCCATTGTATAAAGTCTCCATTTCGGTAGACAAGCATTCCACTAAATGACTTTACGTCCCACGTGCTGTCCCACGATGCATCCGTTTCGCATCCCACTCCTTTTACGTAGTTTTCCTTCCCGTACTCGATTTTACAATTTATCGTACCTTTTAGGTAAAGAAAAATACGTTTCAGTGCCCTCATGTGTATCTCTTTGGGACATTATTGCGATAGACAGCTAAGTGAAAATGATATATCTGGTCTCGTTGCCACACTGAGATACATCAAACGCCCCAATAACTCCTGATATATTTTTTGATCATTCATTGGGCTTCCTTCGTCCTCGCTCAGTTTTTGATTAACATCCACCGGAGAGCTCACTTCATTACTATCACTCATTCCATACATTTCCAACAAGTTCTTCATATAATTTCTTTGACTAATGAACAGTTTCCTTTTTTTCTGAGTTAATTCTATTCCAAGTATCTGTTTCACCTCATCAAGATCCTTCAGTTCTAATACTCTTTTAATTTTTTTATATATTTCTCCTCGAATGAATCCGTACTGCTCATCACCGTCATCGACATGTACACCACAGTAGAAATCATTTTGCTGTTTGACATAAAGAGAAGGATCATGTGTGCATTGTTCCAGTCCAATCTTCTGAAGAATGTTATTTAAATATTCGTTCCAGCATCTACTTGCCTGTCTTAGACTGTAGATGCTTTCTTTCAATTTACACACCTTTTTGTTATAATTTTCATATCCTTCGGGTAATTCCATATAAATCTCTTCATCCAATGAGCCATGCAAGAAGGCTGTTTTCACATCATAAACTTTCACTCTTCTTTTGTACTCCGCACATATACTGAATAATAATCTTATTGTTTCCATCCTAACTGTCGATGAAAATGTTTCCTCGTAGTTAAAGCCTGGCCTCTGTGCACACCCCATAGCCACTAGTCGTGCTTTAAACCTTTTTTCTAATGTAATCGAATCTTCTTTAATAGAAAAAAATTCACTTGCATTTTATCACTTTTTTTCCTTTCGGACGCGCAATTAAATCATCTTTCATCGTTCCTCTCCATTGTTCCCATTCGGACGACTTCGCTTCCCTCACCGTGCTCGGAATTTTTTTATCATAACATTTCATTGCCCTCTTATTTTGTATCCTCGTTGATTTCCTCACACTCCTTTCTTTATCCAATTTTTCTTGCTCCTGTATTCGTAAATACTCCCTTGCTTGTATTTCTTCTCTCGTTATCCCCTTTTTTCTTTCTCTTTTTCTACTCATATTTGGCTCTTCTGATGGTATATTCATCTCTTGATTATTATCATCCACTTCATCTCCATTGTTATCATTGCTCAAAATTTTTTCTCTGGCATGCTCACAATCGCTCCTCTCCCCTTCGCTCACTGTTTCTTCTTCTCTCAAATTTACGTTATTTTCTTCTCCATTAACTATCGCTGTTTATTCACTTTCATCCTCTTCATTCTCCAATCCAACAATAATTAAGTTATTATTTTTATCATCATCGTTTTTTGTTTCTTTATGATGTAATAGATCCCAGCCATTCTTATCCTCGTGAAATTTCACATCACAGTCGCATTTAATGCTTTCTGTTTCAGGTATGTATACCCGGTATGTTCTGTTATCATTATACCCCATAAAAATTCCTTTTACCGTTTTTGATTCAAATTTCCTTTTAATTCCTCCCTTTTTTAATACATACGTTGCACATCCAAATCTCCTTATATGTTGTATGTTCGGTATTTTATTATACCAAATTTCATATGGAGTCTTTCCATGTATCTGAGATTTTATTATATAGGCGCCCATATTTGCTTCTCCCCAAAATTTCAAATTTAGATTGGCATCCGCTAGTATCGTCCTTGTCGTTTCAATTATCGTTCGGTTTGTTCTTTCTGCAATTCTGTTACACTGTAGGGTCATTGGAGGATTCAATTCATGTACACTACCTTTAATTTCGAACCATTCTCTCAGATTTTTACTCAAATACTCTCCTCCATTATCTGATTTAATTCTTTTTAGTTTCAGTCTGATTTTCTTTCAAAATAATTAGTTTCTTTAATTCTCCTGCGGCTTGTCTTCTCATTCAATAACTGTATAAATATCATTCTGGAATAGTCGTCTATTACGGTTAATATATAGTTTTTATTACCAAATTGATGGTTTTATGGGTCCTATTGGATCAGTGTGCCACAGCTCCATAATTCGATTTGTCCTACTTCCTTCATGTCTTCGATGTGATCTTCTTGAAGTTTTCCCTTCGATACATGACTCGCATTCGTTTTTCCAGTTGCTTGACATCCCTCTTACCAGGTTTTCTTTCTTCATTTCTTCGAAGACTTCTTTATTCGCATGACTCAATCTCTTGTGACACACATCACTTTCCGTTATCACCATTGCAGTTCTCTCATTTACTAAAAATGTTCTTACATAACATCAATCTTCAACTCTTACCGCAGTTATTACAACTTCATTCGGACGTTTATATACTATCGCTCCGAATTTATTAAAAGTTACATTATACCCTCGTTCGACTATTTTCGCAACTGAAAGAAGATTACAATTTAGTTCTGTCACACACAATACATCTTTAAATCGCAAAGTATTCTCACTCGAAGATTATTTTACAACCACATCGCCAATACCTTTTGAGGTCAATATTTTACCTTCTTCAGTTAAGCTAATCTGTCTTTTTTCCTGAATTAAATTCTCACAGATATGTTCATTGTGAGTCATATGACTCGTAGCTCCAGAATCTAACAACCATGTACAACATTGATCATTCTCACACTCGCTCATATCTCTCTCAATATTCTCACTCACCTCACACAATCTGTCCATTAGCGGAATTTCTTTTACTCTCATCACGGCTTCATCGCCGGTTTTCATTGCTATTTCACTTCTTCCCACATGTTGTCTTGTGACTCTTCCACGAATTCCTCTTTGATAGTTTTCTTCCTGTCCTGTCCCCGCAGGTGGTTGATTCCTCCTTGGTTCGCGACATTCCGCCGCAATGTGATTGAAGCGTTGACAATTAAAGCAGCGTTTGTTTCGATTACATTCCGCGGCCATATGTCCCTTATTTCCACAATTGTAACAATAAATGTCACCTTCCTATCCTTTTACTTTTTTTACCGACTCCCGATTTCTGGATGGTCGATCTTCTTTTCTTCTTTCTTTCCTCCGTATTTCTTGTTTCAACGCAAACCTGATATCAAATACAGATATATTTCTTTGCGTTTCTAACACTCGCACATTCGGGTGAAATTCAGGACGAAGGCCTCTTAATATGTACATTTTTAGCTCGAACTCTTCAATGTCCTTTCCGATTTGTTTACATTGGTTTCTCAACGCTTCTGCCCTGTTTATGAACGCGTCAACGATCTCATCTTTTCCCATTTTTAAATTTCTTAGTTCATTAAGAACTCTCGCTTTTAATTCTTCAGTTTCCGCGGCCATGTCTAATTTGATCGATGTCCATAATTTGTCCGCATCTTTTTCATGGCTATATTTAAGTAATTGTGCTTTACTCTTAGTGTTGATCATTATTGTCCTCGCTGCATAATTATTGTCGTCCCATTCGTTCCACTCTTTCTATTTGTTATCATATTCATTGTCCCTTTCTCTGGGTTTCTCGTTTGGTTTAACGCCTATCACCTTTTTCCATAGCTTTTTTTACTTTAGGATACCTTCCACTTTTTCACTCCATAGAAAGTAATTTGAGTCGTTGAGCAGTTAACGTTCATGTTCTATTGGTCCGCCATATTTGTCAATCTTCTCTCACCTTCTCGAACTTTCTACCGTCCTTTTATATCGTAAATTTTGCACAATCAACCACGGAGCTTTGTTACCAATTGTGAATGGAATAAGGGACGAAGTAATATTAAAAATATATATTGAACAAACACAATTAGATACAAAACAGTAAAGCTTTAGATTCTTCACTCTCTCAATCACTCACTCTCTTCACTAGTCCGAACTCGCTATTCTCTTTTCTCAGATCATGATTCCTTCTCGACGAATGAATCTTCCCCGGCACCGTCCAGAAAACAAAACACGACACACATATACATATCATACATCTACACTACAGATTACCCTTGCATTTACACATAAAGTCTCACAGTTCATCGTCTATGACACAATCCAAGGTCATTTTAGAACCTAAAAATTTCTCATATTTTGAGAAATATGTTTATTAATGCGTTATTACGTCAAATGCTTAAAATTGTTGTTTTTCGTTCGTTTGCAAAAAGTAATCCTGTGGGAAAAATTTTAATCGGAATGGCACAAACTACTTCGATAATTCACAATAGTGTCATCTTTTGAGATAATTGAACAATATTTTTGACATGTCTCCTTCAGAAATAATCCGTTGATAATCAATAATTATGTGGAAAAATGGAAGCTCAATCTGTAGATATTCATCGAAAAATTATTAGGAATTGGAACACTCAATTATCATTTTCCTGTAATACGATAGTCAAAGTTTTTGGTTTCTCATGATTTAACATGACTTTGAATGGA
>KQ435757.1:150428-161738 GCA_001276565.1 Melipona quadrifasciata | reverse complement strand
ATAATAAATACAAATTTAAATACGTTCAAACGTTTTTATACAGAATTTGATGACCAGTGGAAGGTAAGTATTAAAAGAAGCTTTTTAAAGAAGGTTAAAAAGAAAGGAATTAACAAATGTTGGCAAAAAATGCTAAAGACGTAAACTATAATTATGTCCACATAAAATTATAGATGCAATATACCGCTCCTGTTCAGTTACGCGATTGAAATATTGTATAATATGTTAAAAATAAAATAAATCGACAGTCTATATTGAATAGAGAACGATGTCAATTATTTTTCATGATATAAAACAAATATGGACAATTGTAATATAAAAGTTATAAATATACAGTAAACTATTTTTTTTATATCCAAACTACATAATAAGCAGACAAAAATATCTAAACAATGAAATTTTCAGATACATAATAGGAAAATTACTGCTGAAATGCATGAATTTCTTAATATAAATAATTCTCAAAAATTATATTCCTTTTGTTTAATTCTTTAAATTCTTAAAGTCTTTCTTCAATTGTCTCAAATCTCAGCAAGATTCATTTTGATCATTTTTATTTATTATTTTATTTTGTACATTTATAATATTTTTATCACTCAATTGAAATTACACTCAATAAATTTATTACAGAATTAAATTTATTTTGTATTTTACTAGTAGTAGCAATTTTATTTTTGTTAAATTTTTTTACAAATATAAAAAAACATAAATACAATGTATTCATTTGAAAATTTCCAGTCCAGATATCTTGAAAACACTTTTTCGAAAAAAATGTTTAATACAAAAATTTCACAGTTTCAAGAGAAACTATTTATTTTTTATTTGTTTGGTATTTCCAAGATTATTTGAAAATCACCTTCTTCTTTTGAATTAAGAAATATATAAATATTTCTTTATAGATTCTTATTCTAAAAAAATAAGAAACTTTTGTATGAAACATTTTCTTATAAAACTTCTATTTAAGAAGACATTTGATAAAATAGGAATTTATATCAATTTTCAAAGCTAAACTAGAGGGTAGAAAGTTAAATAGTACGAACGAAACTTCTTTAATTCTTCTAATCATTTTCTAGATGATGAGATGAAATCAATAACAATTACACTTTTTTATGTTATTTTTTTATTACATGATAAATTACAATAGCATTGCACAATCAGCAGAAAAAGTTTCAAAAATGTTTTCCATCTTGTGCTAGGTAGTACAATCTATTTCTCAATCTATTTCTCAATCAATCTCTTACAATCAATTCTCTTTTCCTTAGGAAAATGAGAATAGGATTTGAATAGAAATTTTATTATTGCTTACCACAACATGAAGAACATTTTGAAAATTTCTTCTGATGATTGTAATTTTTTATGTAATAAAGATATGTAATAAAAAAAATACAAATACTATTAAATAAATGGCATACTTCCAACAGCACAGAAAGAAACATCTGAGCGTCATGCCTGAGCATATGCACGTACACACTAATTTTTTGGCTTGGTTTTACCTAACAAATTTATTATTATAGATAATTACAGAAAAATCTCCAAAAGAGATTGTTATTTGTACTAAATACGTGTGCGTGCGTACGTGCGTATAAATTATTAATTCTTGAAATTATAAACATAAATGAAGTTAATGCATGAATAGATTATATATGTTTTTGTATTATCCGCAGATTTTTTTCCAACAAGCTGAGCGTTCTTTTTTTCTAATAGAATTCATTCCTCATTGTGAAGACTTAAGTGCTTGCAAAGCATTTTGAATATACTCTTGTTGAATATATGTGTGTGTTTCGACAATTTTTATTTGAAGAAGTTCCTACTCACAGAAGTTCCTTGAATATTTTTTTTATTTTCAAAAAATATAGAAGAAAATAATGTCCCATTAGAAAAGTTGAAAATTATAATGGATGGAGCTGTGACAATGAGAAAAACAAAACACGGATTTATTGCAAGATCGTTGTATTAGTGTATTATTCATCAAGAAATGTTATGTGCAAAAATTGTATTTTTTCAATGTATAATATAAACAATAACAGTAGTTATGAAAAAACGTAGTGGTATGTCATAAATGATCTATCATGTGTACAAATTTATGAGGTAACAGGATGTAGCACGATGTATAAGAAAAAAGTAATGTAAGTGAAAACAAAGAAACATGTGCAAAAAAGAAAAAATTTTGACCATATAACTTATTATAATAATAAACTAATACTGCGTGTAATATCAAATATTATATTGCTAATAAATATTTATTTAAAACAAATAATACTATCATATAAGAACTGTATTAATGCAACAGTGATTATTTAAATTACTTTTGCAAGAAAATTTAACGATGTTCTGTAAAAGAACTCATCCTGTAAATAAAATGAATTTAAATAATTATAAGACTTGTATATTATTTTTCAGGAAAATAGTTCATTTGTAATCCAATTTGCTCCTTGTATTTGGTAAAATAAAATAATTTAATCTTAAAATTCAAAATCAAGATTAAAACCATGATATATAATTTTCGAATATCTTGTAAATATGTAAAATTTTGACAGAAAGTATTTTTTTTCTTCAATGTTGAACTTGTTTGTATTATATCTCTTTTAAATGACAATTTTCTACTATCTATACTGGCATTTCTATATAATAATACAACTAGTAACTAAAACTATTTCCATATAATAATACAAATAGTAAGTAATAAATAAACAGCATTAGAATATTCAGTAAGTTGGTGACTTAGATCAGAATCACACATATACATATACATATATCGTATATTAAGACTTCGTATATTATTATATCGTATAATATTCATACACTAGGAATGTACGTTGAATTTTTCCTTGATGTGGATAGTGCAAAATTTATGATAAGATTAGAAATATTTCTTTTAAATTTTATTTTTTCTTCTTTTTTTTTGTTTGTAGATTTTGTAAAACACAATGGGAAATTTACTATATAAACATGCAGCATTATTCAACGTATCAAAATTATTTTATTAAACTCTTATTTTGAAAATCAGACTTAAAGAGCGTATTGTCGTTATTTTAATATGCAAAATCCATCTTTTGAACCGATGATTAGACGTTTATCTCAGCGTTTCCAAAAGTAAAGTAGAATGTATGATTTTCCAAGAAAAATTCTCTGTCCACAAAACAATGTGAATACTCAATGCGTTCAGAAAATTCTGGAACGTTAAGTCGAAGGTGCTGAGCTCAACTTTGTGAGGCTGAAAATAAAAGGCGGTTAAATAACGTAATTTTTCATAAATAGCTAAAAATAATCTCCATGAATTAAATTTTATTATTCTACTAAAAAATAAACTTTAAGTCAAATACTTTTTTATACGTGAATATAACACATGAATTATATTAGGTTGCCCCAAAAGTTTCTTTTATTTCATTAATAAATAATCTATGTACAGTATATTTTATATCATTTTGATGATATATTTATCATATATTGAATTATATACGATCTGATTTATTCTGATATTATGAAGCTTCCTTCATCTCTTTGGAAGTTTCATAATACATATCATCTTTTCAAAACTTTTTGGGGTTTGCAAGTGAAATATTGTTCGAGATGTATTCCTATATTACAATATTATTTATTGAGGCAAATCTTTTACCGCAGAGGCAATTTCATTTTTTAAATAAAAGGAATAGATAATAATCAGACGAAGTAATATCTGGAACACCAAGGGTAAAAAATTTTTTCTTATTTTCTGAAATAATTGTGTCGCCGTGCCATACGTAACAATGTTTAGTTCGTGTACGCCAATTGGTACATTTGGATTCGACCGCCATAAAATTCGTTGAAAGGGTCTATTCTGGGGTCTAACATTTGATGATATATTTTATCGATATCGGCGGATATGATATATTTATGTTGTCTGAATGGAAGACAGATTGTTCTGGATTGTTGGTCTTACTCGTTGGACATCGTTGAGTGAGATGAGTCCTAAGCTGGTTTTTGCTGAACCATCGAAAACGATTTAAATTTTTTGTAGTGGTGCTACTATCCTTCGAGACTGCATGGGAAAGGTAGTAGACTGGCAATTCCGTAGTTATGAACTCGATTATCCATATGTTTTAACTGTTTGTCCAGAAATGCTGTGTACTGTTTTCGTAGATCTAGATTTTTGTTTAATTTGCGTTCTAATGCGTGAAATCGATGAATATTCTGCCTACTCGCGAGAATCTTCTAGATGTTTTAAATTGTCCTTGAATGGAATGCTTATTATTTATCGTCGAGATGGATCTTGTTGAATCGTATTGTTGAATCGTTGCTCACATGGTCTCGGCCCGTGCAGGAGTTCTTTCGAGTTCCCAAAATTTTTACAGGTTCAGCTCTTCGTCAACGAAGAATAAATGACACCTGTTTGACGCAAGTTGACTCTTAATTGGTAATTGTCCTCTGAATACTCAATCGAGTTGCGTTTTTTGCAACACCAATTGTACATCTAGCCTATGTTGTCCTATATACAGGAGTTTCCAGAATAGACTTGCACCAATGAACATATCTACTTTCCTGTACTGATTGAATTGTGGATCGACTAATTATATGTGTTGTAAAATGCTTAGGACTTGGCGAGCAAGTGGCATGTTCGGCTGGTTTGCAGTGATGATGGGCATCGAGAAACATGAGATACTAGCCCAAAAGGTGTTGCATCTCGAGGATATTTCAATTTAAACCGTCCCCCTTATCGTGATGGTTATTCTTTCGATACCAGCTACTGTGATTCTTGTCGGTGCAACCTTTTGGCCTGTGTTTTGCAGAGATTATCTGTGATGAAGTGAAAACTATTGCTATAAGTATTGATAATACTTATAGATTTAATTGCGGAGTTTGCGGTGATTGATGTTTCCTGTGTATAATTACTTTCAGTTGTCGGATCTTGCTTGGTCATTGTCTGTGTGTAATGCTTACTTCCACAGATTGTACAATGACCACGTGTATGCCTTCATCTGAAGACCTCCGGAGAGATAGTTAAAGCAAAGGTATGCCTGTCGAATTGTTTCCTTTCTTGCTATATCTAGTTGTTAATTTAGAATATTGATATGATAGATGATTGACCGCACAGACCGGACAGGTAATTGTTGTGTGGACAATATGTGGACTCGGTCAGTCGGATCGTCGATTGCTTTGCAAAGTGAATCGCGGAGTTGTACTTCCTATTGTAACTAAAATATTTTCCAAGTATTGCGCTCGTTCCTGTAAAAATTCAATAAAGTTATGAAAATGAATTTGTTGTATTGAAGCTAGTGCCTTTCCCATTCCCTGACTGTAATTTGTTCCAATTTCTTTGATAGGATGGCAACTATAAGGCTATTCCAATCTACACATTCTCCTAGTGATTTAATGCACTTTAATGCACCAAGATGATTCTTAACATCATCGATAAATTCCCATATTGTCGTGTGGGAACGTCCTTATATTGGAGCGAGTTCCAATAGTGCATTGATGTGTCGCCAGAATTGTCATAACGTCCTCTTAATATTTCCCATGCATTTTTAAAATTGGCCTCAGAAATCCCTAGCGTTTGAATGACACGGGCAGCGGAGCCGTGGAGGATAGAGTTGAGATAATGGAATCGCTGAATGTCCGAGAAAGTGTTATTATGGTAAATTAATGACAAGAAATTATTACGGTATTTAATCCAATCATTACCACTGAATAATTGCCATTGAACAATTGAATGGTTGGCAGCGTGATAATTTGTTATTATGATTGTGCAAGGACAGAAATTGCTGCTGAATCGGCGCAGATACTCTCCTCCTTTTTAGAACATGTTGCGATATATCTTTCTGTTTTAGTTATTATGCTAAAATATAAATCTGCAAAGGTCCGATACATATTAGCAGTCCTTCTTAGTATCACTTAAGCAATTACCGATAAAACAATCTGAGTAATCAATTTATGTAAATACATTCTTCAACCGCAATATTAATATTAAAATAGCAATATTAATAATATTCTTAATATCGAAAATCTCCAAGAGTAATTACAGTAATTATCCACCTTATATATCGGCAGGTAGTTTTAAAAGAAAAATACATATATGTATAATAAAATTAAGCGCCTATGGGTCACTATACAGTTCACCGGGATGATTGGCGCTTCAATAATGAATAATACATAACAAACACCAATGCTAACAATACATACTGTAGGAATGTTTGGTAGGTAACAGAAAGGATATGATTTAATTACAAAAGTAGTATTTATTTTTCACGACTACGCTATGACGCCACGCTCTTTACTTGACGCTAAGTTCTTTTTCTCTGCTCTAAGCTCCTCGCTCGACGCTACGCTCTTTTGTTTTTTCCGACGCTACGCTGTTCTGTCCTCTACTCCTCGCACGCACTCCTCACACGACAGTCTTCAAGACACACACACCACACTATCAGTTGCCCAAATTTCCCCATGCATTCTACATCCGTACCCGCTCAGAGGATACTGTCATCCAGACAATGACCTCCTACAATACTAATATATTAATACGTGGCAAATAACAATGGTATATAAAAATAAAAATAATAATCCATGCAACACGAGTTATATGCATAAATAAATAAGAAAGAAAATAAAATAAAAGAATGGTTATGATACAGTTTTCAACATTGAGTAAATTCTAGATTATAACATTATTATGTAAGCAAATAGTTTATTCATAGATTACAGAAACGAAAAACGAATAAAGTAAAATAGAATAGAATATAATGTAACAGAGAAAGGATAAAAACCTTTCCGTATACGTCACACTAGCGAGGAATAGAGCAATACTACTATATAAAAGGAAATAAAGAGAAAACTATTGCAGTAAAAAGAGAAAGAGACCAGTTATCCAAGAGAAGAAAATAAGTCTATTGTCTTTTGGAGAAGGATGGGTGATTGACGAGACTATTGTTCTTCGTTGAAATACTTTATTCGGAACTTCACTTACATCAGCTAACTGGATGACGGGCGAGTCACTTGATGTGCGAGCGCGCGTTATTTCTTGTTACGAACCGTGTACTCTGGTGTACTTGATACTATGTGCTGCCTATGCACTAAAAACTCTAAACTCTTTTTGCTCTAGGTTGCGTCGTCTTTTAAAGACTTCGATCACTGGCTTTTTCTTCTCTAATTGGCTAAGCGTTTTTTAGCTCTGGCCAATTAGACTGTCAGGGAAAATTGCGCCGCCTACTCTTTCTAGAGTGGGGCTGCAATTTCTCCGGGGACAGTTTCCCGAATTCTTCGTGACGGGGTTTTTCCTTCTTACTAGAGTCTACAGCATACAGCCATTCATTTTAAACTTTACAGAGCACGTACCAGTTTTTTCGTTTTGTATTAATTATTATTTTAATCTATTTTAGTTGCTATATTTTACGAAATTTTATTTAATCTAATCACAATTTAAGGCTGTTTCCTGCAATTGGTGTCCCAAACATATGTATAACGGTAGCGAGTGGACTGCAAGGTTTCTTAATATTACATTTATTATCCATATTATTTCAAATTATCGGTTAAGTTATCATTGGACTGATGTGTGTTATAATTTTAATTTATTCGTTGTAACTTTACAAGTGTTAGATTCTAGTGGTCTTCTTTTATTTCTGTTCTTGTCTATTTTACGTTAACTTATTTATTTATCTATTGACAATTTCTCAATTTTATTTATTTACTTATCTATTTATTTATTTTACTACAATATATTTTATTTTTATTTTACTGCAATCTATTTTATTTATTTATTCTATTTATTGCGTTGACTGCTTTTATTTTATTTTACTGTTAACTACTTTAGTTAGTTTGTTTTATTACTTAATTTATATTTTATTTATTCACCCTTGCGTATTTTGTTTCGTTTCATTTATTTATTCCATCGTTCCAATCCTCACTACTCGCATATGAAGCCGATTCGAGCAACCTCAGTCACTCTCGATCAAACGACAAAAATCAACGCGATAGATACCATTCGCAAGGAAACCGTTGCTGCAACGCTCAAATTCCTTCAGCCCTTTAATGCCTATATTGTTACACAGGTCGAGCGACAATTCTAGGAAAGGGTTCGGGCGTATACCAGAAGTACTCGGACCTAATTAAGCATAATTGCACTACCCATCTTCCACCAGGGCCTATGCAACACGTGACTTCACGGACTTTAGTGCCTATGCATTGAAGCATCATAAAAGTGAAGAAGCATCATGTCGAAGCCTACGAATTCGTGGCAGATTCGATTGCCCCTAGGACGCGCTTGATGACGACATTGACGTCAATGACAGGAGCACAAGCTTTCCCACAATATGCGTGCGATCTTGTCGCAAGAATAATCCCAACGAAGACTTCGGCGCCGACGACGACGACGACAACTGCGATGATGATGAGGGTGATGATGCCAACGCACGCAGCAGTTGCAGGCACAAACTGTTATACGTAGACCGTTCCATAAGCCGTCTTACTATCTTTGACCCCGAGATCGACTAAAAAGTTGGTGGCTGATCCATCCGCAGATCGATGAACCGGAGGCCGGCCTTGGGAAAAACATACTCCTTAATTGAAGGGCCAGAACTAGCGGGACGGAATTGGCCAGAATATTAGCTGTCACAACATCGGCCGTTCACGCAAAGACTGGCCTTATGTCGACGTGTGATTCCATCCTTCACCAAGCAGAATTCACGCAAAGGATTATGCCGCCTATCATCAGCGCTCCATTCAGCGCTTTTGTGGCCACTACATTTACAATAGTCGCCACGATGACATGCAGCAGGCATCACTTCGCCTGCTGCTGTACCGACCAACTATGAACTGGGAACTCTAGGACGCTGAGCATGTCACTCTCCGCTTGCGTTCCGTCGCCTTTAACCATCATCTCTAGAGGGATCATCACCCCACTCGCCGCAAGGATTACATCCAACACTCAGACTCCAAGGAGTCCATTCTGAGCGTCCAGATTATCGCGGAGGTCCCTGCGGAGATGACCAGTCCATACCGTTGTCAAGGGAAATTGCGGTACATCGATCTAGCGGATTGACCGGAGATGAGCTATTATTCGGAGACAGACACCTGCTATAGCAGTAGCGGAAACGAAGACTTTAACTTTGTTTTCTGCCAACGAAGGAGAGTAGTGCGAGCACATCAATAACACCCGTGACAATAGCCACACTTGTCATGACAGTGTCTACGGCGATAGGACTCGCAAGCAGCATCAATGTCCACTACCAACCATCACTACCAACGCAGTGAAGGCAGCAGTAGTACTAGAAGTAGCATCCCGAGTAACGACCACAGCCAGAGCAGCAATTGACAACAGCAGCAACGCCCGGAGAAACAACGACAGCAACTTGATCGGCAGTCGCCGCCGCCGTAACAGCAACAGCAGCAACAGATAAGGCCGTAGTAACAGCAGCAGCGTCTAGAATAGTCTTAAGAGCAACAGTAACAGCGATAAAAAGGTTATCGGGTCAAGATGAAGTCGCCATCCGCTTCAGGGAGGACCCGCGACTCATCGAACGAAGCCAACGGGATCGTCAATCCCACGCAAGCACTATTGAGAAGTAATTCTATTACAGATACGCGTGTCTCGCGACAGAATAGAAGACTAAATTTCATGCGTTCCAAGACTTCCTGGGGTTGTTTGTAGATGTACGTATGAGACAGGAGGAATTAACGTCGATACAAGAGGATTGAGTGAGGACGCTGGAGAACATTATGGAAGTATCTGGAATATAGGAGACGTCCGTTAGAGTGTACTTAAATCCGAATAATTCTGCTAGAGAGCAAAGGTACGACGAGAACCGTGCACTTTCGAATAATTACAGGTAAATTGGAGCGTGCAATCCTCCTATTGAAGATTTTCTTCCTGCAGATTTCGAGGGACGATGCCTGGAGAGTCACTGTCAGGTGGTTACAGCAGGAGCTCGAACCCGTCTCGAGGAAGAAGCAAACGCCATGCAAACGAGTGAAGGCTGTGGAGGCTGTGGCTGCGAAAGTAGTCCAGCTTTTCTCCGCAATAAGGGCTCTACGCGCAAGTGTGGATGCGAACAGCAACAGCGAGTCGGCTGGTCGCATTGAACCAGATGTTTCATTACTGTATCTTGTGTGTTTACTCTTTTATAATTTCGGGGCAGATCGTCGTTGATAACCTAGCAATTGTAAATTGATGCAACAGTAAACCCAAATTTAAAGAAAAAGCACATATTAATGATCTGCTCACGTTTCACTCTCAATTTGATGACAATTGATGATCTAAATATATTATCGAGCCATTTATGGTTTGGTCATGCTTTGTTTTCGACGCCATCATATCTCTATACGTCACATTTTTGAGTTCTTTGAAAATCATTTTATTTTTCACCTTTATATATATATTTTTTATTTTACCTACAATAACATGTTGAGGTTGTGCTATTACCTAATACTTAATACAATAAAAGTTTGCTCAAATTATCCTAGTATCTAAACCGCGTAAATCGCCTACAGAAATTGCAGCTTAATCTCTTACCAACAATATTCAAGGTATTTGAAAAACTCCTTTTCAAAAAAAAAAGACGTATTGAAAAGCGAAAAATTCTTGAAAAACCTAATTATTGAATGTCAGTTCGCATTTAAGGAAAAGTATTTAATCATATAATAATGTTATAGAATATTTCACAAAGTTATGCAAAATTTCGAAAATAAAAAAATGTGTGCAAAAGTTTTTAAATGACATTTTTAAATGTCAAACCAACACTTTCAACAAGATTTGATATGATAATCCTCCAAACTTTGCTAAAATTATCTCTTTTGTATACTTTCAAGAATATAGAATAGTTCTGCTTTATTCAAAAGTATCTATTAAAGAAACAATTCTCACTCAAATATAATATTTTTCATTTTCGGAAGAGACCATTATTGCAATGACACTTGTTCTTCAAACGTAAAAAGATCCAACGATAGCATTAGAAAATCTACAAAATCATCTAAACTGCTACAACATTGGTTCAAAAAGTGAAGGGCTGGGTTCGACACACACGACATGATTGTGCATGATCTTCAGATAAAAAAAACAAAGAGAAGATATAAGAAAAACAAGCATAACATAAAAATATTGCTGCAACACAAAACAATCGTTTGCAAAATCACAGAATTGTGACGATAATTGAACGAAGGAAGTAATATTTTTGTATTTATGTTTTTTGTCTCTTTTGCGTGGACATCATACCGCAATTGTATCGCTCATATGTATTGAGCCTTAAAGCAGCGATGTACGATCCGTGGGTCGCAGATTTTAACGTGATTGATTTTAAAAATTTTTGCGGTCGCCGGATCTCTCATGGTTTGTTTAATTTTTTTGTTTAT
>KQ435757.1:119646-131430 GCA_001276565.1 Melipona quadrifasciata | reverse complement strand
TTCTTATTATTTAAACAAACTTGTATACATATATTTGTTTAAATAGATTCGGATATAACTTTTATATTATACTAAATCATTCTTTATATGTAATATTAGAAATATTATAAAAGTTATATGATAAATTAGGTGGTAAAAAGTTTTGCAGAGTCGCTGGTACTGCGTTAAAGTATGTTCCACTTCTTTCTCGAAAAGCTGTATCTTGTAATGTATTGGATATATCAGCTTGAAAATTTTGGACAGTGCTAGTTGGAATAGTTTGTACAACTATTGGTTGAGTAGTCGTATGTGAAACAGTTTGTATTACCTGGATATTAAAAATAAATATATATTACTTTCTTCTGGAGAATAATTGAATTATCATCTGATCCAGCGTTTCTTAACTTTTCGTTTACCATGGATTCTCTATAAATAGGATCTCCTCTATAAATAGGACTTTCTGTTGTGGCAGTCTCCAAAACGTATTTTTCCATACTTATATTAAAACCATAGGTTAAAAAACGCTGATCTAATCTAATATACGTGCAAAATAACAATGAAACTTAATATTAATTAATACAGTTAAATCCATATTACTTACAATATCAAACAGTTCCATTTTCAAATCAGAAATTTTTAATTATTAATTATGATTCCAAAAATTTTAATTATGATTCTTATATTTAACTATATATCTGATGTTTTAAATTAAATAATCAAAAAATTTTTTATTTCATATATAATATATTTAAAATTAACGAAATATACATACGTACATATATATGTATATATATATGTACATATGATTAATCATTTTATTAATCATTTTATTAATCATATGTAACTAATAGTTTCTTAATATTTTATTTTAATATTGCTATTAGAAATATTAACCGAATTAAATTAAAATCACATATGTGCAACATATTTCAAAGTTATATTAATATTTAAAATCATAAATTCATAGTTTTGATTTCTTTTTTGGGTTTTATCAATTTGATATTTCAATAATTTTTTTAAAAATTTTACTTTTATTTAATCTTATAAGTAATACTAATATTTGATGAATATTGTGAATGATATTTGTTAACAATTGTCTCAATATTATTCTTGATTATCTTATAAATAAACTTATTTATAGAGGATAGTCCATTTAATGAGACCACTTAAATATCTTTTTGAATTGTGATGATGCAAAAAATATTTTTTATCTAAACATGAATGATATCGAAAGGTCAATAACTGCTAAGAATTTTTTTAGGAGTTTACAAGATTTCTTTTCCATAGAACTATATTTTTTTTCATTCTATCGTACAGCTGATAAAAAATATATTTAGATATATAAAAAAACATGACTTTCAAAGTGTAAGTTTTATATTATAAATTTATCTCTATCTCTATGAAGATCATCTTGACCAGCCACGACTTTGACCAATGCGACAATCGGAAGCTTAATAATAAATGTAAATAAAGATGTTTACTATTTATTATATCGTCAATAATAATCTCTTCTAGTAGCTTGAAGTCCTGATCAGTGTATCGAAATTTGTCAGTAATTCATAATGAAATATTCAACGCAAGAAAAGATTGATATGATATTTATTTATGGTAAAACTGATTAGTGTTTGAAAGAAATAATTCGTGTACAAAGATATATTTCCTAATCACACGACTATGTATTGTTTTATTACATTGTGTAGTTGGTAAAAAGATTTTTAAAAAATTTTTAGCAGTTATTGGCCTTTACCATTTTAGATAAAAAAATATTTTTTATATCATCACAATTCGAGAAGATATTTAAGTAGTCTCATTAAATGGACTACCCTGTATATTATATTATTTTCACTGTTATATCCCTTGCATAAAAAATTTGTTATTTAATTTATATTATTTTAAATATTTGAAAACAGTAATAGATTTCCTTAGGGGAATATTTTAATGTGATGAGTGCTTTCTTTATACTTTGCAAATTTTTCACAAAAATTTAAATAATAGTAAATAATAGTAACATAAGCTTTGTTTTTTTGTCGAAAAAATAAAATATCAAAAAGAAAGAAAAATAATAAAAATTTAAAAAATTTTGAAATTTTTATTTTCTTTTATGTTTAAAAAATTAGAAAAAGATATATTTTGGCATATATATGACTATGGTACCGGTTATGGCTATATATCTCTTAACATAAAAACATAGTTTTGTGCAAAACGCATTTAAAGTTTTTAAAATTTAAAACGTATTTAAAGTTTTATTCGTATTTTACATAGGGATAATTTAATTTGACAATAATTCGCCAATCCATATTTCTAGAGATATTTTTGATATATGCAAAAAATTAAAAATCGATTCTGTTTTTATAATGGAATATTGTAATCAATATTAAGATTGAAATAATCTTGAATCTAAAGATAAAAATAAATTTAAATTAAGATAAATCAATAAATAAATTTGAAATGTCTTTAAATTGTTTTTAAATAATTTGTGTATATTGCATATGTTGTATGTATGTTGTACATTTTTTTAACAAATTCATAGATTGGGAAACTAAAAGTTATGTAATATAATAGTATTGGAACAAATATACGAACTGTGTATTCGTTATATCATATGATGAAGAATATTGTTTTTCGCCATACAAGTTTGCTTTTATTTATCTTAATTCCTTTAATTTTCTTAATTTGCCTTAATTTCTTAATTTATTATGCATATAATTTTCATAAACAATATAGTAATAATTTGTCATAATATTATAAATTTTTGAAGATAAAATTGATTAAAAATATTAAGTGAATACTTGAAATTTCTGTTCATAGTTCCAGTGTTAAAAAGCTGAATTCATAATATAAATTGACTGATAATGAAAGAAATAACAAATAAAATGTTATGTTAACGCAATGTTGGTCTTTAATAGTTAAATTGACAAATATCAATAACTAATGTAACAAATATGCAAAAATAATTTACAATTTACTGTAATGCTAGTGTAGCATTATAGTGTTTCATCATAAATTATCAATTGAAAAATCGCTATCCTTTATCAGATCAGATAATGTTGCAGAAAATAAATCTATGCTGAAAATATTGTTCATAAATTCTACATGTTTTCCAGGTACATACGTATATATGTACATATATTTTCTGTGCATTTTTACATATTTTACGAATATAAATTTCATATGTTTTTATGTAAATAAACTTTTATTATAATATACTTGCTAAGTTCAATAAGGGACAGAAACAATAGAACAGAAATAAATCGAAAACAATTAAATAAAAAAATGTGTATAAAATATATGATATATTCCTATACTGTACATCAGAGATGGCTAACTGGCGGCTCACACGCCGCATGTAGCTTTTCTGAACGTTAACGCTATCCCGTCTGCGTTGAGAATATGGCCACAATACTCGCATTAGATATATATGTTTTTGGAACATATAAAATTTTCTTGTAACTGTTAAAGTTAAAGGAAGCTAAGAAAAGTAATTTGTATGGCTTGCTGCAGCGGAATAAACAAAGTGGGAACTAATTTTTATAGGAACCGTCAGACTGAGTGAACAGCTTGGAGGCTCGCGGTAGGGAAGAAGTTTGTCGTCTCTGCTGTACATTATGTCTGGTTTAAGATAGATTTATATTATTCGTAAAAATATGGAATGATTCAGCACAATCAAAAAGTAATATTTATGCCATCAGTTACGATTTAATTTAAAAACAATGGATCGTAGGATTTATACGAAATGATCTGTTTAAATAGAAAGAAAAATGTAGAATATTCTTCTTCTCAGAAAAGAAGAATACAATAATAATATGAGATTAACGCCATTCAAACATGTTCCGACTTCATTTTTGTCGTTCAAAAATATGTCGTTCAAATTTGTCGTTCAAAAAATCAAAAATATTCTTTGTGAGAATGCTATCCGGCATATGTTTGAAATAACAGTCTGATCAGATTTGCAATGCTATATATAGGATATTTCGGAAATCGTGGTATAACTGGTCAGAGTTTGAAAATTTGTTAAGTATGAATTATAAAGTATTGAATTAATTAATTCAATAAAAAGAATAATTAATAAGAGATTATCCTATGTACAAAAATAAGTAAAAAATGTAGAATAAAATTTTTTCATTTAAGAAAATAAATTGAATATGTTTTATTAAAAGTTGATACATATGTACATATTTCATAAATTTTCAAGTTAATTTTCTTGAAAACTAAGCATCATATGAAAAATTTTATTTTTTTTCAACTTATTTCGTAGAATTAATTTACTCTGGCTGATTATACCACAATTTTGGAAACATCCTGTGTAATCATTCATATCTTGTTATCTATAAGAATGTTTGTTTGAATCGTTTTGTGCATGGTAGATTTATATTACCTGTTAGATACGAAACGATCCAATTCAAATTGTTGTTCGTTATTGTATATATAAGGTGGTCCATTTATTTAAGTGAGGCTACTTAATCTAAATATCTAGATAAATATTTTTCCGAATTGTGATGATGTAAAAACTATTTTTTTGTCTAAAATGAATGGTATCAAAAACCAATAACTGATAAAAAATTTTTTCAAGGTCATTTTTTTTTAACACTAACCGTACCAGACCCGGTCAAATGACCGGTTTCGAAATAAAATTCAAAATTGTACATTCATTGTTATTTCTTTTGTTGATTTAACTTTACGTAAATTCTTATATTATCTGATTAATCAATTTATTAATCGATTTCTCAATTTTTATTTTTTTTGTTTCTTTTTTTATTGATTGCGAGGAAAATTCATCGCCTGGTTGTTTACCGCAATCGGTCATTTGATCGATCGACAAATTTAGTTCAAATTTAGTTCGATCTCAAGTAAGATCTAACCAGCTATAGTTGCATACATCTGAATACGGTATGTGATTAACTTCGTTATAAACAATTAAATAATCTGACAAAGTCCATATCAGGTAACACATAAACACAACGGAGTCTTATCGGAGATTAATAAATATTCTCAATAAATACTCCCTCCATAATACTCCCTCCCTTCTCAATAGTTAAACGAAATCTAAATGCAGTATCATTTTGAATGTCACAGAGTGCAGATCGAAGCCTACGAAAAATCAAACACGACAAATCTCATAATATTCAGTACATTGGTTTTGAATTTTTTTTTATCCGGGAATATGTCCACGCGTTTAGTGAGAAAGTTATTGAAAAACATACAAAATGTAAGCGAAGAATGTTCAGACGGGCAAAATTCTGAATCTGAAAATGAGCAAATTGTGGGTCATTTGTTCGACACGGAGGAAATTGAACGTGATTTGACACTGACAATGAAGAAGAAAACATTTTGAATGTCCGTAGGACAAAAGCACCGAAGATTTTTATAAGATTCTGAAAGTGAGAGTGACTAAAATATCCAGAACACTGAAGTGGTTCTCGATGGAATTGTTTGGTAACAAATAAAAGGACTAACAGTCGAAAGATCATCATATAGTTTCAAACAAATATCAGGTCCGACATATGTATGCCAAACAAAATGTTTGGTAAAACAAAAACGGCATTTTCATTGATAATAGATAATCGTATTATTGAGCACATAAAAAAATGTATAGAAGCAGAAGCGTTGCGAGAACTGAATGGGATCTGCCTATATCTGCCCCTCTCATCTCTTGTTTATATTACATATAAAAATGAAAATATATGATTGATTATTTTATTATTATTTAAAAGTTATGTTGTGCATTATTTCTAACAATAAATTAACAATTTCTTTCGGAAAAACAACGTCTATTTCGTAAGAATAGGTATATGTGAAGTGCCGGTACGGTTAGTATTAATTATCTTGAGATCATTAAAGATTACTAAATTAAAGATTGGTGTAAATACTATTTTATAGATATTATATTATATTGTATATATACACACCTATTACATAAATATACTGTACAGGTATTGTATAGATACATATATACACTTATGTATATACACGGTGTTTCCGTAATTACTTCCCATCATTTTTCTCGCAAACAGTAAACTCTTTTTTTTAGAAAAAAAAAATGGAAAAGGAAAAGTTTCACTATTTTTCACGGACAATATGTTGATGAAAATAAATTTTTTAAATTTACAAATATTGTTCAAGAAATATAAATGTTTTTTTTAAACTGGACTTATATTTTTTTTACAGATTATAATAGCAGCAGATGAGATGAATCCATCAACTTCATATACGATAAAATTAAGTAAATAAAAAAGACAGAAATGAAGAAAACATTGTTTGAAGAGTCCGTAGCATTTCAATTACTTTAGTACATAAAATTTTAAAATTAAATAAATATAAATGTTACAAATCCCATACTGTATAACAATTAAGAGAAAATGATCTACAGAGACGTATGGAAACTACGTATTTTGAAAACTGAGAGCTCTTTTTACTCAAGTACTCAAGGATTTTCAGTGCTCCACGTGCGCGCATTATGATTGTTTGGTATTGTATTATTATCAAAGCTTGACTCATCTGCTCAGAGGATTTTCTTATAGAAATTAGAATCATTACTTCTTAATAACCAATTACAAAATTCCATACGTCTCTGTAGATCCTTTTCTCCTAATTCTTGTACAGTATGAAATTTGTAACATTTATATATTTATTTAGTTTTAGAATTCTATGTACATACTGAAGTAATTGATATGTAATGTATTCTTCTTTCTTCATTTCTCTTTTATTCACAATTCTGTCACAAGGTCGATGGATTCATGTCAGCTGAGGCTAAAAAATATAGGTACCAATTAAAAAAATTTATTTTCATCAACATATTGCCCATGAAAATTAGTGAAACTTTTTCCTTTTTCTTTTTTTTCTAAAGTTTATTGTTTGCAAAAAAAATTGTGGGAAGTAATTACGAAAACATCCCGTATTATATATTATATATATACCTATACATTTTTACCTACACCTATACCTAGGTATATATATATACACACTTATTGTTTAGTTAACAATTTTAACAGAAGAATATTTATCTCTGTCAATTATAACTTAACTAAACTAAATTTAATAATATGTAAATAAATAAATTTATAGGAAATTAAAATTTATTAACAGAATTAGAAATATGTATAAGACAAAGTGCAATTATTAATTCTGATAAATTAACTTCTTTCATACAGTAACAAGTTAACGAATAACAAAAAAAAGTTATCTATAAGAAATTCTAAATCCTGTTTAGAACTTGCTCACTAATTTAGAGCTTTTCCGAAATTCAAGAAACACAATGTTTATATCAATTGATATCTGAAAATTTTTTTTAGTAATATTTCCATTAACGAATATTTTAGTAACGCTGTAATTTCAAAAGTTGCTATAAATGTTATCTCATTTATTTATAAAACGAAAGCAGGTTTATAATCAATTCTTTTTTTATTTAGATGGATGCAAATTTGTTGCTATTAAAACTTAATTCAAATGGATCACTTTAAAATTACTTTTCAACCATAAAATGATCGCATGTTGCTAAGTTATATTAACTCAGGCGATGTTTGTCGGAGTACGTGGATAATATCAACCATAAAGTTTTATCTCTATGATAAATTCTTTCTTTAATGTATTAATAGTAAAAATAACAAAAGTTTGTAATGTGATTTTTTGTCGTTGATTAAATGAACCATAAGTGGTTAATTGCATTTATTGCCAAATTACATACGACCAACATTTTTTCTTTCAAAAATTTTTCTAAAGTGTTCTATCTGAATTAGACTTGAAAGATGTTTTATATAAATTAATATAAAACATGGTGGCGAATTTGCTGTAAATTGCTCTTCTAAATTATACTTAATTATTACAGTCAACTGAAAAAAATCTACATATATTTGTAAATTTCAAATATTCAGAAAAATACAAGTATTTTAAACATTTTGTAAGCATTAATTAACTTATTACTTAAAGTTATATAGATTCTGATTAGTTTGTCAAAATTAACTTTGTCGAGCTGTCAAAATCCATTATCAGACACTTTATAGCTGATAAAATTAAAACTAATACTAAACCAAATTTTATCTTTTGATTTTAAATGAAAAATATGAAATACAATTTTTGAGAAAATTCAATTTAAAAATTTGTCAGGTGTATCAATGTAATATTTAACGAAATATACTTAAAGTCTATTTTCTTGAAAATAATATCTTAAACGAAAAAATTTTATTCTACATTTTTTATTTATTTTTATATATAGAATATCTTTGTGTCGATTATCCGCTTCAGTGTAGAATTAGTCAAATTTAAATATATTTGCAATGTCTACGAGTCGTGGAACACTATATAATTATCATTAAAAAATATAAAGTGTATTATTATTATTGTTATAGTTAGAATAAATCTTATTCATTTTACTAATTGTATATAGTACAGAAAATATTTTAGAATTGATTTAATTTTAATTAACAAATTAATTGAGATTTCTAAAATGTTCAAAACTTCTTCTTTTCTATTTTAAATATTTGAAATTTGGTATATAGACTTTCGTAGTTAACTGAAAACATTAAAAATGCCTTCCAATAAATATTCAGCTACGTGTCTTATAGTCTTTTCTTTTTACTTTGTAGACCATTATTTGGATTAGACTAGAAAATTAATATCACGCGTAAAAGAACAGAGAACAAGATGTAGTAGTAAATAACTTTTTAGACAATTTTCCCTATCAAATGAGGATATGAGAGTATGAATTCGTAAGGAATAGGAATGGATATATGAATAAATAGAAAAAGAAAACGCGACAAAAATTAAGAGACGAATTCGAAACGGCAGGTGATAAAAAAAGATTCACATGAGTGTGTTGCATATTTTTCTTTTAATTATAGATTAGTAGTTTTTTCTGCTTTTCTTTATAATTAAATTCTTTTGTCTTTAAATTTAAAAAATTATATTTAGTCTTTACAAATTAATTCTTACGAAATTTATAAAGTGCATAGCACTGGTATAAGTGATATGCAAAACTGCTATAAATTTTAAATTTTTAAGTATAAAACGTTATACGTACAACGCACAAAAGATGCTTATATTAATAACGCCTAATATTGCAAATATATTAATTTGGGTCATATATATTTCACACAGATGCAAATTCATGTATGTATCAATTTTTTAAAATCAATTTCTATCATCGTTAGCAATTTAATGATGAGTCATAAAATCGATGTTTACAAAATATATAAGTTATATAATTGTTCTCTTTTATAAAAAAACAAATCTTTTTTATATGCTATAAAGGAATACCAAGAAGATATTTCCTTGTAAATTAAGCGATTTTGCAACTTCACTATATCGTTCCTTTTCTTATGCTGAGACAACATGTGATTGATAAAAGGGAATAAGAAAAAGGGAATAAGAAAAAGTACAGATGTCATAAATAATAATTTAGCAATCCTACATTGATTATTTAGAATAAGAGAGACGACGAATAATAGGGAAACAAAGAAGATTATGTTTGGAAAATATTGAAATATTATTTCTAGATCTATTAAAAACTAACTACGGAAGAGTGGGTAAAACCACAGTACCTTCTAGTAACAGAAACACTTGTCCCAAAATTTCGGAGTAGTCTGGACATTACTTTAACTACGGTTATTATATCTAATTTAATTTTATTCAGTAGATACATGTGATTATATATATCATAGATATCATACTTATAACAATTGCGTAATTTTATATAACGGTTAATTTGCGGAAAAAATTATTTCATCAATAATTTTTATTAATCTTTTCTAATATGATTGGAAAATATGGGCGGTTGGATCCCAATAATCTTGAAAGAAAGATCTTGGAAAAGAGAATGGGCAGGAGTAACCTCTTAGTAGTATCTTACTTTTAACTTAACATATCAGATAAAATACATATTTTCAATATACAATACAAATTAAATTAAATTTTTAATACAAATTATTTATTAATGGATATGTATAGTTTTATTGAAATGTTGATTTCAAAGAGGAAAATTCGAATTATGCAAATCTCACCTGAATTTTGTTTTAAACAACAATAGGTATTGATTTGGATTAAATGAATTAGATGTTTGGATAAATTCACAAATAAATTTTATTGACACATAAATGTATTAATGTATACGATGTGCCATTATTATAACATATTATTATCGATGGGATACATATGAATATCTCCGTTGTTTTTGGAGATATGAAAGAAATTTGTTAACAAAAGTTCAGTGTAGAGAGGATTATAATACAACTATAATAATTTTGGAAGAGTTCAATATCATTTCAAGCTCCATTTTTTAAATTTTTTACTAGATTTTTTATTCCTGGCATTGAAAAGCATATTACGATCTTAATAATTCTTGTTTGAAGATCAAGTTAGATTGTTGCATAATGTATGTAAGGTTTATATACTCTAAACCAATATTTGGTACAAAGTTTTTAAGTTCTAAGCCAATACAATGGCACAAAAGAAAGTTTAAAAGATAAATGCATGGAAGGACATCTACAAAATAGCATTACATTTAGCAGAAATAATGAATGATCTGTAGATTATTATGCATTTATGTAAAATTTAAGTAAAAATGTATGAAATACATATGTATAATATAAAAAGTACATAATATATCCAAAGTATTATAAAACGAATTTCTACATAAATTCTATTTCTTTAAATGTTCAATAAATACTCAAAGTATATCAATTTTAACTCTTATTATTAAATCAATATAAATTATATTGTAATTATATAATTAAATCATTAGAAAACATAACAATTTAGAATTAAGTTACTTAATTTTTAATTATTATTAATCCCTATCAAGGAAAATATAAATAAGGTCAGATGCCCTAAGTTTTAGTTATCTAACACAAATTATTAGTTATCTATAACACAACAATATTTGGAAGTTGGAAAAGAAACTTTCTTTTGTCTATTATTGTTCAACATATTGTTCTTTAGAAAGAAATGAAACGGAGTTTTTACTTTCTTTTTCTAAATCAAAATTTAACCTTTTGCAGACTGGCATTGGCAAATAACTACCCGGATTGTTTTGATGTTCTGTCTTGGCAATTCGCCGTTAGAATAGTTCAAACACACTTTGGTGTACAGTAACTCGCGACAACTATTTACAATTTAAAATATTCCCGTTGCAGGAATCTAATCTTTTGAATTGAATATTATTCTTGCACAAGGTAAACTTTTATCTCAGATATTAATTTCATTGAATACTTCAAGTAATTTATTTGTGCTACTGAAATCTTTTAGCTTTGTGCTTTTGCTTTATATTATTATAAAATAATTACATACAAAGATTATCTGAAAAATAATAAACTTTCGTCTTGAAATGAGACTTAGCTATAAAATACCATGTTTCTTTTTCTAATGGCTATTAATTTCGATACAACGAGTAATGAGTTTTTTCATTCCATCAGAGAAAAATTTTGGTTTTACACTTTTGATACAAAAAAATCACTGCTGCTTTGATTTTATTGTCCGATTTGAAATAAATAATATTCTTGAGTGTCTTTTTCAATTCTGAGAAGAAATGGAAATCCAAGTCTGGGATGTGAAGCGATTCATAGCAATTCAAAGCTTGAATTTTGTTAATATTGTAATCTCGTTTTAAATAATATTATTCTTGATTGTGTCAAGCAAACTTATCAATACTCGGCAAGTTTATAAAGGAGAGATATAAATTGAATACTCATGCAAAACTGAATCTTATTTTGTTTTGGAAATACAGACGAAAGTTATTTTTCAGCATATAATTGTAAAATGATTGTATATAACTATAAAATAATATATGTATAAATATAATATAACTCTAAGAATCCA
>KQ435757.1:67808-88843 GCA_001276565.1 Melipona quadrifasciata | reverse complement strand
TGAAACGTTAGTACACTGTAAATGCAGCATTCATACTGAAGATCTTTTCTTGTTCTTGAGTTCTTTTCGGCGATAAGAAATAACAGTTCCGTAGCAGACCAAAATAATCACTCAGGTAATACCCGTTTTAGTTTACATTATCGAGGCGCGATTGAGATAATGAATTGGAAACGGAGAACATAAAGACATTGCTTTCACTCTTGTATTTCCTACTGGATGAATAATGTGACGAACAAAGCAAAAATATAAGGATTATTTTCGAGATAAGCGTACCCGTCAATTTGACGGATCCCGTAGAGATAGGTATACCACATATGAATCTCAAAAAGTAGAAGGCTTAGGAAAAAAAAACCAGTGTGTATAAATTCTTTGGAAGAAATGATTAATTTACGATGCAAAACGGTTGAAATCGATCAAGCGGTTTTCGAGATATTTCATTGCAAATTTTGAATTCCGTCAAATTAACGGGTTCCGTAAATCTAGTGTTAAATTACCTACAACATCGGATAATCACGAATTTCGGGAAATTGTGTAAAACATTCTTGTAGAGTCAAAGATTTATTCATGTCGTCAATACTTTGTCTGAAAATATGCAATTGTTCAATGAAGTATTAATTCTTTTTGTTATTGAAATTAAGTGTTTTCATACAGATTACCTATGATCACACTTACAGATTTGCAATGCTTGGTGTAAATTTCAACCACGATTACAGAATGTATAATATTAATTAATATATTTGTAATTCCTGGTAAATCTACGCTATGTGTAATAATCTTTCGATGCCATCGACTGATTTCAAGCATAGATTATTTAATATATCTATGTTGATCTCTGCCGACTTCAAACAATTTTTAATATTATCTATTATTATTACACTTTTTTTATGTCAGTAGACACACATTTACGATCAATTTCTTTGTTATGCTTAAAAAATGATGGATGTAATATACCAGTTATAACTTCTCCATGTGTAATCAGACGAGTATTCTTAGATATTCATGTTGTCATATCGGAATTCTTTAGAAACGTTGAAATAATTTCCTCTGCATAGGGAACATTATCATAAAGTATGTTTCGACAAAATCATCTGCTGCATTGATTAACATTTCTTTCTTATATGAACGTCCTTAATATGTGAAATGGAATGTATATGTTATAAGAAAAAGGTTAAAGAGTTATATTTTATAAATAATATAGTATGATTTTCTTACAAATCGTAATTATTCCACATAAAAGTTGCTCAGATTTTAGTCACGTTAATAAAATCGGATTGTGATAATTTTCGGAGTGCTTCCAGAAGACTTTTTGTCCATATATTTCGTATTACATTGATGAAAAGATAATTACAACAAAAATAATTTCTCAAACGTAATTCGAAAAAAGTTCCTAATATTCGCCTAAAGTATCACCCCAACGTATTGTTTTCTTGTTAGATCATGCTATTAGGACTAGACAATAAATTAAGTTCATGAAATCCAAGAAATATTTTTCATCTATTTTGTAAAATGAATTGCAAAATATAGATATGATTTCATTGACTGTTTTGTCGTTTGTTGACAGATCTAAGAAAAATGAGATACAAAATATTTACGTATGCCACATTAATAAAACGTAATCGAATTAAAAATGTCATGAACCATCGCTTTCTTTTAGAGCTTTAAAAAATTGTAACATAAGATTTTTCCTTAGATCAAAATAATCATTAGCAACCAATGCTTTTGAATAATTTAAAGTAATGTTCTTTGCTGTAACTGTCAATGTAGTAATAATTTTAAACTGTATACCGTTTCTTTACTATATCACCATTCCTATGTTTCCTAGATAAAGTTTATCGTAGAACATATTTCAATATTAGGATATAAAACAGCTACATATGCCTATAGTCAAACAAAACTAAACAAAAAATATATACATATATTTTTCTAAAAATAAGTAAAAGAATTTATTTATTTTTACTTCAATTAATAACTACAACATTTCATTTCTTTCAGAATGGTTCATGTAATTCATTAGATTAAACATCATTTCCGTTGTACCTTCAACGTCCTGCCGTTTTTTTAGTAATCTTCGTAGAATTTCATTGTAAATGTTAAAGAAACTAATTTGTGTGCTAAGAAGTTCAAACGCATCATCGCCTTCAAAAATAAGCTACAAGCTTGTTTAGATATGTAATATATCCTTTTTCAGTAATTTGATTAAAACATTTCACGTAAATGAAATTAACAAAATTCTTAAGCTCAGCAAGGAATTTAACATTAGTATCGTTCTCTACATTTTGTGTTTGAGATTGATTCATTATATTTTCTTCTAAATTACAGAATTTCATCTCTAAATTTTTACGACCGTATTCAGAGCCCATTCTCAATGTGATTAAAAACTCTGTTTGAAAGCTGATGTTTACAGGCGAAGTGAATAGCGTATTAAGATTTCGCCAAAATTCTTCCATCAAATAAATATAAGATTTATAATCTTTGTTGTATCGATTTTTACTCCAGTAACGACTAAATGAGTTATTTCGTAAGAAAATATTTATGCCAACGGGCCATCTTCTTTTAATCATATTTATAGCAATGGCATAAGCTGAAATAATTAATTCGTGAATTTTAAACATTTCTCCTGGTAGTATACATAGTGAAGATCATAACGGTACGTATTCAATGGCGAAAGTTCAATTACATCTTAATTGCATTGAATATAAAAATAGAAATATTCAAGGAAACTTAACACTTTGTCGTCCAACTCCAACGTACAAAGTTTAATAAAATGGTGAAAAAAATCGTGCAGCCAGTTTGGAGGAGTCGTTGTAAAGTAAAGAGAAAATTTCAATCTTTCAGCCATAGTGAATCTAGTCATAAAAGAAATTTTTTAATATTTTACCATAACAAATTTGAATTTTTACAATTTTCGCATTCCTTGATATAATATATGTTACGGTATGAAATCATCTAAAAAAAAAGAAAAAAAAAAGATACGATCTGACTACCCTTGAAGTGAAGAAAAGATTATACTTTTTACTGCAACATAAATGGATAAAATAAAAACTTTTTCATTGAGCAGAGCATTAATTAAGTCTTGATTATTGACATTTAAAGGAATATAATAGTCGAAATATTCGACAAATGACGTTATTGCAAGCGCATCATAATGATCAGTTTGTACTCTTTGTAAAAAAAATCTGAAAAAAGGATAAATATGTATATTCTAATATTTTCTAATTTATAGAAAACACCGAATTTAATTAACTGAATAAATACCCTTGTCGCATGTTAGTAAAGAAATTTGTATTGAAGTGATGAGGAACAACACTAAGTTTCAGAAATTGACTAATAATTGCTAATAGATACCGATAAATATTTCTAGCACAATATTGCTCTCCGTTTTGTAAAATACGGTATAATTATGGTAATAGAAGGTTTTCAATATCTATTACACTGTACCAGTCCTGAAAATAAAATATATTATTACCTGATATTATATACTCACGATGTTAATGTAAATAATTATAATAAAAATAAATGTGTTATATACCTTTATTTCATTTATAGTAGTATGCATAGACTTCCATACAGCTGAGGACAATGGAGGGTACATTTCGTCAAGACTATTTATGATACTTGTTACAGTTCCTTTTCATCTTGTAATATTACGTTAGTATCAATCATCGACTACATCAGTGTTAATTAATTTCCAAAATTTGTAACTACTTATAATTTTAATTCAACACTATATCCACATAAACTTGGTATTAGACGTTTCGCTTTCATATCGTTTGCAGTGTGTGAATATGGAAGCAAAATATTATCCCAACAGATTTTATTAACTTGATAATTAGAAAAGATTATTAATAAAAAATTTTAGATTCCGTTCACGCATTACGTATAACATATAGGGTACAACGTGAAACCTATAGCTAATATCTTATAACTTATAACGTGTATCGTATAACTTATAACGTGTAAAGTTTAACATGCATCCCACGCCGTAATGTGTATAATGTGAAACGTACAAGATATGACGTATATCGTGTAACATATACCGTTTAACGTATAAAATATAACGTACATCGTATAACGTATAACTGATTCCGCGTACCGTATATCCTTTAACGTAAAACGTATGACGTGTAAACGTGACGTGTGACGTGAACGTGTATCTTATAACGAATAACGTATAATATAACATACAACGTTTAGCGCATATCGTAGATAACAGTAAAGTTGGTAGATGTGGTGATAAAGGAAATGAAAAAATGTTTATATCTTATTTTACTTATGGGTCATGTAAAAAAGGATCGCATTAAAGATTATTGGTTTATTCATCCATGCTTAGAAACTCCGATTTATTCAAAAACAATGAGCCTGAACCGATTTTATTTAATTTCACAATCGCTCCAATTCCATAGTAATGATTTTCAAACTTGTTCTGGATCAGAACAGGATACTCAGGCTAGGTTCTTGGAATACTCTAACCTGCAGAGAAGTGCCAGATGCCCTGGCACGAGCCTATCTATGGGACCTTTGTCTACTCCTAACACGCGACAGACAGTCTGCTAGAGTCAATCCGATCAGTCAGTTCGTCTGAGACACGTCTTACACATCACAGACGCACGTAACAATTGTATAACTGTCACCAAATATAAGTCTTAAAATCTAACCTAAACCTACAACCGGCATTCGTAATATCCCTCCGACGGCTGTAAAAGACCAAACGAGAGAACCTCAGCGAAGCGGGCAGCAATCTTCAAGATTCACCATCGCGCTGATACAAAACTAATGCTATAGACAGACTCTTCAAGATAAGACCAATATTAAATTACTTTGTAAAAAAGTTTCAACAAACAAACCTCTTCCTCTGTCATACCCTCGAATTATGTATAAAAGCCTTTCTGTGATCCCAGAATTCGATGATCCCATGCTCGTCCCGGAAATCGTCAACTAATTGGTTCACTAACAGAATATATAGTTTACTGTCAAATATAATAAGGTCGTTTTGCTTTATTGAATCTGGAAAATTTTGTACAAAACGTACGAATTTAACGTATATATATTTCCATGCTCTAGAAAAATAGTTTTTGCTACCTTATGATTTTACTTTCTTATGATTCTTTCATAAAACAATATGTGGTCGTATAGTGATCGGCCTGCGCCCATATATTTATTAAAAATTTATTATTACATTCCGTTTCGATATATTCGGTAAGACCCCTTAATATGATTCTAATACCTTTCGTACTTGAATCTTCAGAGATACTAATTTTTACGATTCGTTTGTCGCTCCAAGCTAGTAACAATATGTAATTGCGTTTGTAAGCAACCGAAGCAAACGTTTGAATCGTCGTTTAGGATTATTTATTTTGTTTGGAATGTACTTTCTATATGTTTGTATGTTTCCAATCAAATAATATTTCATTTGCAATAATGAATCTGCCAACGTTATGCTTGCAAGACATCGATTTGTGAAAATATGGTATCCTGTAGCTTCAGAGTTGCAAATAATTACACTACAATTCTCCAACTTATTGCAAGATGAGATCTGATTAATTTTTCTGTCGTGAAACTGCCATAATATGATAGAAACTCTATAAAGCTCTATAAGACTGATACATGCCTCAACATAAATTCTGATACCCCACTTCGTCGGTTTTTGTGAATTATATGTGATACATGTGACTTTCACTTTGAACTTTTCTATTGATTTGTCTACTGAAAATTCCTTGCCGGATACAGAAATTTCCCTGCATTCCATATCGATATTTGAGGTAATTACTAATTTTCAGTGCTCGTATTCTTATTTCTTGCGCAATCTGCGCATTTAGATCAACATGCAGCATCCAATATTTGTAAAAATTGATCCCTCCTGAATGATTCAGCAGAACAAGGAATTTTAGTATTATGCTCTATAGACAAATATTCCTTGTAATTTGGAAGTGGGATTAATTATTATTCCGAGATATGCTCGCATTTCCTTTGCCCTGACATTAGTTCTGTATTATACCAAGTAGAAAGTTTGAGGAGGATTCGTCATTGATATGTGTAATAGACCGTAACGGTCTTTCCGTGTTTAACCTTGTTTATTTGAGAAGATACACGTGGCGAAGGCGCAGAGATATCGTTAGCGGCTCGTAGGAGGAATCTTGCGTGAATTATGTGTTCGCTGCTTTTTCGGTCTCAGAAAAACTCGGTCTCCGTTTCGGGCATCCTCAATTGGCGTTTTCGTGAGTCGTTTCGAGTCGTTTTCGGGTCCTCCTGAAGTAGCACAGTCTACTTCTTGCATCCGTAACTCGGTTTCTCCGAGAGTGTGGTTGCAATTTCCCCGGGACTGATTTTTCTGATTTATAGCGATGTAGCGGTGTTTTTATCTCACTTACTTTCTCCAAGTGAATTCCAGACATAGGTATGAGTTTGAAAACCTAAGGTTTACGATGCTTCGTGGATATACTATTGTAGCCGAATTCCTAAAACCTTGAGTGCGGACCGTTCACTCTTTAGGCACTACGAGAGCTAAACTTGGTCTTCACGAATCAATAGCGTAGATGACACGTGTGTGTCATAAACTCTCTTAATTTCTTTTCTGGGAAAACGACTTTCTCCGACATTGTTACGCACTACAAATGTTTTGAATGCTGCTTTTCGGTTATTTTGTCACATGCATAACTATCAATTTGAAGAAATAAATAAGCTCTATACAGTTTGAATGTATCTGTGCACCAGCAGTTCTTGATCCGGATGTAAAGTATATCTTTTTTGGGTATTGATCATGAATTGTAACGTTCGTCTATGTGTCATCAGAATCTCTTCGTCTTCATTGTTATTAGATATATTGAAGCTATGAATTTATTTTTAACAACACATATCACTTTCACTATCCGAAGCATTTTCATGGTCAGCTGTTATTTCTGATTTATAATAAAATTCGTCATTGCTGCAGTCAATATTAATAATTTCTTCTCTATATGTTTTAGACATTGCACATATAAATACTTAAAATACATAAAATACTTAAATATAAAAAAACTTTATACACATAGATAAATCTTTAAATAAAACGCGTTAGATTGTTTGTTAGCTTCACTAAAAAACGGACAGCAGACAAAGAGACGTGCGCTAAGGTACTCATGATCGAATATTTATAAAATTCAAATTATTTTCTATAGGAAAATTGAACACTAACAAGGCTTGAATTTTTTTTTCGAACTCTATTCTCTCTCTATGTGTATATTATAACTGTCTTATCACTTTAATCCAATAAATAAGTAAGGACGGCTACATGCTGACACGCGTCCGCAATGGTAAAAAAATTTGAGAAACTATTTGCCAACACGCGTCTGCCAAGGGTTAAATAGCCAGTTTGTCTTAAGTTGTCCTATTGCTTATATTCGCAGCCAAGTTACCATAATAAGCAACAACAGTCGCTTGTATCCTCAGCAATTTTTCATTTGGGATCTTACATTCAGTTTCCTCGCTGCTTTCTGCAACCTTTTTGAATGCGCTAATCACGTCCTATCTACAATGCACATATATATTGCTTATTCGTGCCTCCAGAGTTGGTTTTAAGCTATGCAGACAATGAAAACGTACGTAAAAAATGACCATTCCAGAATGTAATAGTGGTAATAAATAGTTGTATCATTGTTGCAATATACGTAGAGGTTATCTCGTTAGAGATTCATGCAATGTAAGTGCAACATATGCGGATCTATTTACAAGATTTTTAGATCATTATTTACTAACAAATCCGATTTTAGTTTACAAGATCATACGGCGACACTATTATTGATATATTTAAAGGAAGCAATGACTGAGGTTAATAAGATTAATAAGAGAAGAGGATGTAAACACAATTTGATACTAATTTGTAAGTGTAATTGGGATCAGAATGCAAACAAAAATTTGATAACAACGGAAATTCTGATACAAAAATTTCTTAGAGTTCGTTTGTGCTACAATAGTATTTATTTATTTTTTTTGTGAAACAAGTAGAAAAATAATTTCGTAGAATCCACTAATAAAGAAATCACGTAATGGAAAATAAAATATTCGCATCGTAATTGTCAATCTTACATAAAGATACGATTGTTTGTATGCTATTTTATAAACTACCAATCAAAAATTGTTGGCTCAGAGAGATTTCAAAGAAAAAGATTTTGTTGGAGAAAGAAAATTACTTTTCAAAGAAGAAGTACAGTCTTTCTGTACAGTCTTTAGAATCAGCAGCTCCTGTTAACCGTGAAGGTAAAAGGAATAATCCTATCAAATTGTAGTCAGTAATACCGGCTGTATCAGCGCGACGGTGAATCGTGAAGACTGCTACCTGCTTCGCTGAGGTTCTCTCGTTTGGTTTTTTACAGCCGTCGGAGAGATATTACGAATGCCGATTGTAGGTTTAGGTTAGGTTTTAAGACTTATATTTGGTGAAAGTTATACAATTGTTACGTGCATCTGTGATGTGTAAGACGTGTCTCAGACGAACTGACTGATCGGATTAACTCTAGCAGACTGTCTGTCGCGTGTTAGGAGACGGAATTTTTATGTGTAACAAAATGTGTCTACGTAACTTCTTGGCGCTAGCCACGACGCCCTTTATTTACTCTTTAAGAGATGTTCTTGGAATACTCTAACTCTGCCTCTCAGGGTAAGACAAAGGTCCCATAGATAGGCGCGTGCCAGGGCATCTGGCACTTCTCTGCAGGTTAAAGTATTCCAAGAACCTAGCCTGAGTGTCCTGTACTGCTCCAGAACACCGGCTAATTCTTTGTTATTAAATTATATTTGATGTTTGATTTGAATAATGTCATAAGGATTTTCCTCGTCTCAGTGATATGTATTTCAAAAATTAATTGCCCCATTTCTCGTAAAACCAGGCTTATTTGTAAACAGTACCATCTGTAGAAAACTGCTCGTTGATGTATATTGTATTCAACCACCTGTCCAGAACTTTTCATAATACGTAATCGCTTTCGAATAAACCTTACACTCTTTGTGGTAAGGACGAAGTTGTTGCTTATGTAAAATTTTCTTTATTATTGTCTTATGCCTACTTTCTCTGTTTCGCTCATACAGAATTAGAGAAAATATTATTTGAAACTCCTTTCTGTCTAACATCTCTATCACTAATAATAGTGTTATTATTGTTTGTTGCATTTCTTAAAAGTACCAGTTCGTTAAATACTTATACATTTTCGAAAACGTTTTCCTCTCGAGCAAACTGTGATTCAGAATTCATTCTGTATACAGAAGTCTGTTTTTAATAGCAATGACGAATATTGCTTTGAATATTTTCCTTCATTCAATCTAATATGTATTCTGTACTGTTTATAATGTAATGCCTAATGTTTAAAATTCTGCGTAATCGAATGATTCCAGATATGCATATAATATCCAACTGCGTTGGATTAATCTACGGTTAGAATTGACCGTTACAAAACAAAACAAACTGTAACTCTGAAAATTGACAGAACGTGTGTTTATGCAAATGTTTTTGCTTACTTTAATGTGTTGAATTCATCTCTGCTCATTTTTCTTAATACTTCAGAACACCTTATATTTTTGTAGCTAATATTGAGATTCCATTGAGCATTTAAAACATTGTGTACACATGTATTTTTCTTAAGCTATTATTGAATTATTAAGGATGTTAGACAATGCGTAGACTACGAGATGGAAATTCTGCTCATTACTCATGTGATTCACCGAGCATGTAGCTTAAATTAATGCAATTTTTGCATTAATTTTGAGTTACAATAAGAACATTAATTCTATATAATTTTACTCAAAGGAAAATTACGAAAGAAAAAGTGAAATTCTGTATATGTTCTTCTATATTAGAAAATATTGGTTGCAGAATTTTTGTTGCTGCAAAAGGATTAACATTCTATAGAGTTAATTCAGTCATTCTATAAAATACAAGAGAAAATATAAAAAAACATGTAGAAATGTTGGAATCCAGTATACAAACACAAAATACATGTGTCACTATATAAAGAAAGGATTTTAATAACATTAAGACAAATAAATGTGACAAGTTAGTAATTAATAACAATATTTCTTTAATGTACGTTTATATTTCATTGATGAATATATGTAAAAATAAAAATATGGATGAAAGGAGATATCCTTTTACGTTGATGGTGAAGGAATAGTGATACGTCTGAGAAACTGAGGATATAATAAAAAGAGGATATATGTGTACAGTGTTAGAATATCACCTGTTTACATTATTGTCCGCATTTTTAATTTTTGTATATCATTCTCTAATGGTTCATTTAAATCGAGAAGAAATCATAATAAAATCATCTTTCGGTGATTCTTGTTAAATTATTTGTTTTTTCTTCTTAAATGATTAATAAACACTATGTTTGTATCATTTGAGGAGGATTTTAATTTTTTTCCCGTATTTTTTGAATTAAATTCAATTTCTTTATCAATTATATTCTCCGTTGCATTGTTCCATATTATTCTACTGTTTTTTCATTTATAACATTATTTTTTCTTATGTAATGTTATTTTTATCAATAATATTTGAAATGTTTTACTTTATCGCCAAGAATTTGCGGAAATTAGTCCAAGTACAAAATTCTTAGTAACGTTTTATATGATAGCTTCTCATATTTTTAATTCACGTTTTTCTACTATTTCTGTATAAATCAAAGTTTTGTATACTGAAAAACTTTTTACACCTATTTTTAAATACCGCTTACACTTTGCTTCTGGATTCATTAATATTCTATCAAAGCTTAGGTTTTGCATTAATAAATTTTTTTTATGTTTGATTCTGAAATTCCTTCATTGTGTTTTTATCAATTCTGAAAATATCTTTTTTAAATATTCAAATCTCATTTCATTTTTATTTATTGTTTTTACAAAATTCTTCGTTACTTCAAATTTGATATGTACAGATTGTAAATACATTTTTGTCTGATTGACCAAGTTCTTAATTCTTTTATCCAAAGAATTGTTCTATTAGTTCAAATTTTAATTTTATAGTGCTTAATTCTCGTTCGGCTGTTCTACTTACAGATGTAGCACTAAAAAGAAGTACTTTGAGTATCCATTTTAGAGATCCATTCATTAGTATTGTTGTGTTTTTGAAGTTCTCATAAGTATTCCAATTTTTGTAATTTATTTTTTTGAAAATAATTTTAGAACAATATATGTTTCAATTTTATTTCGTAAGTACGGCGAATTGTAGAATATATACTTTCATTGCAGTATTGCTTCTAAAATTCTTTTTATTAAATATCTATAAAAAAACCTTCACTCCTCAAATGGATGCTCAAATTCTTAATATGAAGTTGTGTTTTCATCCTGGCAATAATAGAGTCCGTTGTTCATTAGAAAATACTTCTATAGCTTTTGTTTCCTTTTTCCAAAAGCATGTAATACCTTTTCCTGGAAACGTTACGATGTTGCAGTCACGGTCAAAATTTAATTGCTACTTTTTATTAAATTCAATCAGTTTGTTTTATTAAATATATATATTAAATATATGTCTGTTTCATCAGTTATTCTTAAATGTATCTGACTTTTCAATCGTGGTTTCCAGTAACTTTGAAAATTTCTCTCTCTTTCTGGCATATGGAATATTAGTATATCATATATACTTCTTATTGACGTCAAATGCAATAACTTTGTTTAAATAAAAGTAGTAACCATAGGATGTTGCTTCGTCCGATGATTGTCTCCATATCATTAGAACAGTGAAAGATGTAATTTTTATTCAGTTTTCATATAACTACAGCACTGCTAACTTGACATTAAAATAAGCAATGAATCGATATGTACATTGAAAATGTAGATGGTTATGTGCAAGTGATGTATTTTTCTACGGACTAACTTTAATTTCACATATTGTCATTTTTATGTAGTAGAGGATAAAATAAATTCCAATAACGAATTATAGAGGTATGACATCGAATACAATTTATATGGTAATAAATTGTTCTTTCTTACAATTAAAAAGCCCAATAGCATTGCCTGATCATGCTGGATTGAAAATTTAATTCTTCAAGAAAATTTTCGTCCTTTCTGCAGTTTATCTTTACCTTAATAATTGATAAAAATTTCGTACAATCGTAAGAAAGTATAAATATAAAATTCGTATATATACATACAATCATAAGAAAGTAGAAATATACTCCAACAAGGGGAAGTCACATCTGTTGGGTCGTCGATTTGAATGAAATTAGGTGTGTCGATTCTAAAGCAAAAATAATTTGACTGGTTCCGAGCATTTCCATCAATGCTCATTATTTATAGAGGTATTTAATGGTTTAATTTTCTATTACAGCCATACACGCTTCTTTTCTTAAATTTATGGGTAGTGACGCTGTCAGTTTAATGGATTTATATCCGGAAGTTTCAGGGTTCTTGAATCTTTTCACAGAGAAACATTTTTGTATTATCTCTATTTTCGTTTTCTTTCGTTTCTCTTAATCTTCTTGTTTATTTTTTTTACGTAGAATACTGTGTTTTATATTTTTGTAATGTTCCTAATTATAAATTTATTTAAGGTAACATAGATAATTTTATTGCAGAATACAATGACGGACTTTACAACTTTTATTAACTGATGTTTCTTTACAAAAAAAATCACTATGTCTGGAATGAGCGTCATAAAAATTAAATACAATGCAAATCGGTAGTTCATAACTTTATATATCTCGACTTTTTGGAAATTCTGCATTTTCTCACGTAGCAACAAACGCGTCTGGTTATCGCGTCGCAAGCTGTGATGTGAACAGGAAATAATCGCGATTAACGATAGTGGATTGCTTGCTTTAATGACAGCTATTTATTTATGTCAGCTCATTTCATTTGGGAAATCGAATATCGAGTTTGTCATTTGTACATAAAACGTACAAACTATGATATCTTTTGACTGTTGAAGGCTCTCTCCACGAGAAGTGTCTGGAGCTCTGCTTCAACTTGAATGAATAGCAAGCAGTAACAGCTTATGTCACAATTAGTTCTTTGCTAATGTATCTATAATTATTCTTTTTTAATTTGATAATCATTACTATTACTATTATCCTTATTATTATTAATAGCAGTAGTACTAGTAATAGTAGTGTAGTAAGTTCTGCATTTATTTCTTATACTCTTTGTTAGCGCGCTCGGATGCGTGAAGAGATCTTTTACTTGGATAAGAAGTAGACTGTATATTTTTATTTTTTGCACGCTAGTATGGGTGGGACGTTAGTTCTCGCTTTTAATTTTACAGAGATGATCGACTTATAAGAATTCTTACTATATGTGACGCGCGTATTGATAACACTGATACGAGTTTGCTGCTTGAAAGTTCGTACTCTTCTCTTTGTTCTGGGGCCGAGGAAGGTCTATAAATCCCCTCGCCCCCCCTAACCTGGGCGGTAACGTGGTTCGAAATTTAAACAAAGACTCGCATGAACGTCGCGTGATGTGTCCAAATATGGTCATGTATCCAGGCACGCTTAGCCCTTCTTATTGTTTTCGAACTACGAAAGTTGTTACGCCTGGTTCCCTGTTTTTGTTTCTAGCTGCAAAAACCACTAAGTTGGCTCTTTGTTTAAGACGTAACGATGGTTCGCGAAGGTTCTTTTCAAACCGTGACCTAGGTAGGAGGTCGGTAGCAAAAAACGTGGAACACTCGCTCGCGAACACTCTTCATTGTATTTATTTTCATATACATATCCATACCATATATATATATATATATGAATATATATGTATATCTAGATTCACATTATTCACATCTATATTTATAAGTATCTGAAAGTATTAGAGTATTAGTTATAATAAAATATATAATAATTGCAGTACATAATAATAACGTAATAACGACGTTATTTGAATACAAAAAAAATGGAAACATCAAGGGAGGAAATTAATTTTGATTATGAGAATAGTGAAGAACTCTTACAACAAACACGTTATTCAAAACAAGAAGTTACGGACACTCTGGACATTTTGTCGCCGTATATTTGTAAAATTAATCAGTTCACTAACTTTTTACCATTTCTTTGTGATATATCTGTTTTCTAAATTACTATCGCAGATAACGTAGAATCATGGAGAATGCTAACGAAACAATAGGTAGAAAACCACGATTGATTGGCGAAGAAATATTAAAGACCGTAACAAACGTTTTAAAAACTTTATTTTTGAAAACGAAGGAGATTTATATTTAGAAAATAAAGACATTCCTGGAGATGATGTAATTGGCGATGTAGGAGATGATTCGCCAACTAATAGTAAAGGGGAAGTTTTAACATGCATTAATAAATATATTAATACAGACAATAGTTTTCAAGTTCGTCGTCAGCAGCTGACAGTTTCTAAGAAAATGAGCCTAAAAAATCCAGATTTCGGAATGCTTCTGCCTTTTCATACTCTCTCATCGTTTATGCCAATCGATCAAACATCATTGATACCAACACTGTTCTTCAATTATTTAGATCGGTTGCTCTTCTACACTTATCATTTACCTACCATCAAAAATGCTTTGCAATTTTTAAATTTGGATAAATTCAGAGGTTTCATCAAAATATCAGCGACCGTTCACTTGTTGGACAATTCTCTACATTCACACAATCAGTTTTTGCAACTTCACTCACATGTCGGTATTTAATGTCTATGTGTTTAGATCTTCAGTAAATGGCTCCATTTTTGGTTCGCAATATTGCACTCTGGTTGTCTATTTTTAATTTTATTTGCACCTTCTTTCCAATTATTTCTTCAATCAGCGTCCTCAGATATCGTACATCTTTGCAGCACTCCGCGGCAGCCATGAATTCAGCCTCTGTGCTGGATGTGACTAACATCGCCTGCTTTTCCGATATCCATAGTATGGGTCCATTCCCATAGCATATGACGTACCCTGAAGTTCTCTGTCTGAAGAAGTGATCTCCTACAAAGTCTTAGACATATTATGCTAAAATTCAGTTGTCGCTGTTTCCTCGTTCTTAATGGATCCCGCCGGGTTTTATTCCCTTCAGATAACTTGAAGTCCGTTTTAGATCCATTATGTTTGCATCTTCTGTTGGATGTTCTATGTACCTGTTGATGTAGCCGTCTTCGTAAGCTAGATGAGGCTTTGTCTTTGTAGACAAATACAACAGGCTGACATTTGCCTCGCTATATGGGACGTTAAAGTTAATGAGTTTCTCTCCATCTGGCCATTTGCTTGTTGGTATTGACATCGGCCTGCAGTTTTCCATTCCATGTCAGTTCAACACCTTGTCCGTGTAACAGATTTGAGTCATCCGTATACCACTTTTAGTTTGATTCAGCTCCATGCCATGAAACGTTCGTGGATGACAGTTTAATATCACTTCAAATCTGTTTTCCAATACTTTCAACAGTGCTACTATTTCACTTTCATGGCTGTCAACCAAGAGACCGTCATCTATATATATAGCTAACATTAGATTAGAGCTTTTCTTTTTAAATAGGCAATGATCACTTTTAAGAGAAGTTAGGTCTTTTTTTCCAGTAAGGCCGAGTATATTTCTTTCCAATGTATAGGCGCCTGTTTTGAGACATAAATTGCTTTATTCAGCTTAAACAATTTTCTTTTGGCTTTATACACTTGGGGAGGATATATATTTATCGTTTCTTCCAACTCTCGGTGTAGAAACACAGTTTTTATATCTAGTCAAATTATGCACAAACTTTTAATGGCGGCAATTGCAAATAGTGCACGTAATGAGATATCACTCACCACAAGGCTGTGTACTTCTTCGTAGTCCAGATCTTTGATTTGCTCACATACTCTGGTGATTGAACGAGTTCGGTAGTTCGTTTGGCACATCTACATGTGCCGGCCAGCCGTGTTACTTGTTCGATGATCGGCCACGTCTAGCACCTTCGCCATTTGGCCCGTCGGGTCACCCGTTCAAGTTACACTCAGTCGTGTAACTCCGGGTCGAGTCGTGTCACACATACAACATTCAGGCGATCCTGTGTCTCCTTATCGAGAAGTCTCACTCCCATTAATCTGAGCGGGTCGTGATACTCACACGAATAACTATCAGACGTGTCACTCCGACAGCGGGGGTTGGCTGGCGTGATACTCCCTCGATAAACGGCCAAAATTGTAGCTCCTTCGCCAGCCGGACAGACGATACTTCCGATCTGTGGACGCCCAGTCATGTAACTCCGGTTCGAGACGTGTTTCTCCGATCACATTCAGCGAGTCGCGTCGCCGTATCGACGAGCAGCCAAACGTGTCTCTCCTACAGCGAGGGATGTCGAGTCGTGTCACACCTACATGTGCCGGCCAGTCGTGTTACTCGTTCGAGGAACGGTCATGCGTGTAGCTCCTTCGGCACTTGGCCAGTCGGGTCACCCATTCAAGTGACGCCCAGTGGTGTAACTCCGGTTCGAGTCATGTCACACATATAACATTCAGGCGGTCGTGTGTCTCAATTTCGAGTAGTGTCATTTCCATTAATCTGAGCGGGTCGTGATGCTCACACGAATAACTATCAGACGTGTCACTCCGACAGCGGGGGTTGGCAGGCGTGATACTCCCTCGGTAAACGGCCAGACTTGTAGCTCCTTCGCCAGCCGGACAGAATCCTGGAAGAAGATTTAATGTACCTAGCATGAAGCCCTATCAGACACGGCCCCCACGGGCGTGGGACTGGTAATACGCCTGATCAATGAGCTCCCGCAAGAACGGGAGATACCAATTAGCCCCAGAGTGCAAGCTCACGGGGCCAATCTTGGGTAGGCCGGGACCTTTCTAACAACTCTACCGGCTATGCTGGCCGGCCAGTGAGCTGATTAAGCGCAGCTCACCCGCCGAGGTGATAAACGCTCTCTAGCCTGCGACTTGGGCTTTATCACTGCCCCCGAGAGTCCAACCCAAATGGCCGGCAACGGAGGGTTGTCCTTCCGTGGGCTTATCCACGCCGACTCCCTTGGTACCAGTGTTTGGGTCATACCCAAATTGCTTCTGGTCGTACCCGTCGCAGAAGCAATCTGCTTCCCAATGAGGAACTTGCACGCCTCGATCTGGGTGTAGCCAACTTGGATACGTGGGGTTGTCACTCCCCAAAGGCCTACGGGTTACAGCCCAGCAGTTCTCGTGCGATCACAGGACATCCCCACATTCACACACTTCTCCTACTCATCCTTCTCCTTGCAAACACATACATCGCATATTTACAAACCTTTTCATACGTTTCCTTGCATTCTAGACACCTTCCGCATTCACACTTCTATCCCCAGACACACGTACTCCGCATCCACTCAGATCTCTCATGTCCTCATAAAAACGACACTCAACCAGCACATGCATCCAATTTTCCCTTTCATCCCCACACGCGCACCTTGCACTCACATTCAAATTCCTATTCATTCATACTGCCGTGACCAGTAAACAGGAAACACTCATACATATATGGATCGAACCAGGTGTTCCTTTCAACAAACCTTACATCCACTTATACGTAACACTCATCCCACCTGGTCTGCCATCGGGCATAAACTCTTTCATTCACAAGATTCACACTCTCTTCCACACTTTTCCCATTCAATTCTTCTTCAGTCACCACTTCATTCTCACAGACACTCCACCCACTCGTAATCATTCGTACCAATCCTCTCCTCATACATTCTAGGTCCCAAGGTATAAGTCCCATAAGTACCTGCACCGCATCCGTCGACACAGTCTTATACATTTAAACAAGCATACAAAACAATTTGACATCTATTCATAATATTACTTGCACACTTCATTTGCACATACTCACACCAGACACTCGATATATACATCACACGCAACAATAATCCCTTGTACATCATTCTCACGGCACGGTTCCTCATATCCCATTCACACTTCAACACTCGTCTTATTTGCCCCAACACATTCGTAATTTCCACTCATTCGCTCAAGAAGCACTCTGAAATTCATTCTCTCACTCACTCTTATGCTTAGGTACCTGACGGACTCAACATACCTAATAGGCTTTCCATTCATATGCACATACGGTCTTCTACTCATAGCCATGCTTCCTTCCATGATTATTGTCATCGTCTTGCCTTCGGACACACTCAATCCAACATTCTCACCCCATTCACACACAATACTCATCTACTCAGTTCTATCCTTCGACAATCAGCAACAGATCATCCGCATAGCAACACACTTGTATCCACATTTATCCAACTTCCACAGGAGTCCATCCATCAAGATATTCCAAATAAATGAACCACGGGTGGACCCTTGCGGACAACCTCTCTCAACATTCTTCCACACAATCATTCATGCCCACCATACACGCTCGTCTCCCCTGGAAGTAGCTCCTCCAGAAGGACATTTCCTCACATCCCATCTCATTCAGCTTTTCAATCACTCTCATCCACTCCAAATTATCAAATAGTTTAGCAAAATCCACAAACACACCAATACTTACACTCACTCATCTGCATATACTCTTTCACTTTCGCCCAGGCACTCTCCGTCGATCGACCCCGCCTAAACCCATACTGGGCCTCATTCATTCTCTCATTCACTTTGCATTCAAGCTGTCCAACTATCAATCTCTCAAGCATCTTTCCCAGCACGGGCAGCAGACTTATTGGTCTATACGACCCGGGGTCTGATCGCGGTTTCTTCGGGGACTTCGGGAGAACAACCACTCTCGCTCTCTTTCATACGCTCGAGAAACAACCATTATTCAAACACGCATCAAACATCGTCATCATCTATTCGGGAATCGCTCGCCACATCGCAAGCAACATTTCAGCATTCATACCATTCAGGCTGGGTGCCTTCTTCAGTTTCGCTCTCTCAATCGCTCCACTCAAAACTTCTAACAGGTATTCCACTACAATCATCCTCTAAACATCTTTCCACATATACTCGAACCGCTCCATCATCACATTCGCACATTTTTCATGTTCCACACCATTCACTTTCAGCGAAGTCAAGCACTTTCTTACATTCTTTTTTCTACACACTCTATATACCACACCCCATGGATCCAGGTTAGAATATACAGTCACAAACTGTCTCTAATTCTCCTCTTTCGTATGAAACAATATTTATATTCATACATAATACTCTTATACTCTTTCAGTCGCACATTCACATCTTTTCCTCTATCCTTTCTAGCTTTCTGCCACACCTTCCTACACTTTCGCATTTTGGACTTGAGGCTATCTGAGCTCGTCCACCAAACTTTCCTCCGTACATTCTGACGCACTCGCTCTTTTATAAATCGCCCATTCACTTCCTGGATCCATTCAGTCACCTCTTTAACCATCCTGTCCACATTCGTTTCACAGAACACACTGAAACCTCTTATACGGGACACTTCATATTCTTCCCAAACAGGTCACTCTCATATTCTTCCCAGCTAACATCCTTACACACCCATCGCTTCCACACACTCAATTCACTCGTTTCATTCGCTCCATCATACATCATTTGCATAAGGATCGCGTTGTGATCATTTATACACCATGCACTCTTCACTTCCCATTTAAAAAGTCACTCCACCCAGTTTCCATTCATCAAGGTTACGTCCACATCGCTCTCTCCTCTCACTCCCGAGTAAGTGTAAAACTCACTCGGTTTATTCAGAACAACCATTCCATTTGCAACCACCCATTCTTCCAAAATCCTTCCACATATCTCATTCTCTCTACTGCGGCCCCCATCCTTGCTAAACCACAAGGGGGAGGCCGCATTAGCATCCATTCCAAGAATCACTCGTCTTCCGTTCACGCATTCTCTCACTCTGTCCATGTACGCCAGGTATGGCTCGATGTCGTAGACAACAAAACTCGCCGAAGTTCTCTTTGAGACAAACATACACACCGTATTCATCCGTACACTCATTCACACACAACGCTTCCACACTCTCATCACACACGACTACCGCAGCCTTCGCAGGCACACGCCCACAGACCCGCCAAGAACTGAGTAGTCCACTCACGCGATCATTCACAACATACAGCTCTTGCAGCAGAGCAACACTCATGAATTCATTCACCAAAACAGCACTCAAATCATTCAAGACAACGTAAGAACGTTGGCAATTCAGCTGCAGGATTCTGAGAGCCATCTCAGTCCTCACTCATTCTTACCTTCTCACGCTTCAACATTCTCTCATATTTCGGGCATTCAACAGACAGAACCGAGTGGTCGGACTTCTTGCTCTTCAACTTACAGTTCCTGCAAACACACGTATTCTTACATTTTTCTTTAAGGTGACCACTTTCGTCACATCGCTCACACCAGCATTTTTTAAGTTTTTAGCATACACCTCATTCACAAATACCTCATTCGTCATCATGTTTTACGTCAAACACGATAACCTTAGGGCCAACCATCTAGGTGCCTCCACTTTGAGACCCAAATCAGCAAATTTCTTACATTCGCGCAACATTTTCACATCACTTTTACTAGCAGCCTCGATGGCAAGACCACCACTTCTTGTCTTTCCCGCTGCTTTCACACGAACATTCAAATCACCACTTACATTCTTCATAACATTCAAATCACCACTTACATTCTTCATAACCTTCTTTTTTCTTTCTTCACTTGTCATCTTCATACTCTCATCCTTTGATTTCACAACCATAGTTTACGATTTCTCTTTCACATGCTCAGTCACTCTCACTTGCTTCTATCCAGCCGAAACATTCGTCACATTCTTACCGCCTACATTCGCATACGACACAATCTTACCAATAACATTCCTCTGGGCTAACAGCCTCTCGCATTCCTAAATCCTTCCACTAAGCTTTTTATTCTTTCCAATCATTCTCATCATTTGTTCCTCATACTCACTAACATATCTCAACGAGAACTCACCAGTGCCTTTCGTCACTTTATCGGTGAAGATGAACTTCCTCACCTTATTTCCAATCGCACGCATCACATTCAAGACATCAATATTCATACCAACATCAGTCGCTGCATCACAAGCACTTCTTTGAGCCCGCTTCAACGGGCTCACACTTCGCGAAGCTCCAGACACACTACGACGCTTAGGGGCCACTCGTATATCGACCTCCTGCGTATTGACTTTGTCATCACAACG